>BHFT01018716.1:0-84160 GCA_004320025.1 Laticauda laticaudata | reverse complement strand
ACAACGGATGGAACATTTTCTCGTCCGCTGTGTCCTTTTTACATACTTTTTGCATCTGTCGGCCGATGTGACAGGGCTTTTAGGCATGAAAACCAGCTCGGTGACTTTGGGCCAGGAGTGTCACCTTAGACACAAAAGCCACCTGGGTGAGGTGAGGAGACAGTGAGTTCTAGTTCCGTGTTAGGCATGAAAACTGGCCAGATGACTTTGGGTCAATCACTAGGAGATGGTGAGTTCTAGACCTGGAAGCCAACTGGGTGGCTTTGGGCCAGGAGATGGTGAGTTCTAGTGCTGCCTTAGACACATAAGCCAGCTAGGGACATTGGGTGAATCACCAGGAGATGGTAAGTTCTGGTTCCATCTCAGGCATGGAAAGCAGCTGGGTGACTTTGGGCCAGTTCCTCTTTCTCAGCCCAGCCCACCTCACAGGGTTGTTGTTATGGGAAAAATAGGAGATGAAGGTTGTTGGATATGTTCACCGCTTTGAGTTATTTATAAAAATAATAAAGGTAGCCTACAAATAAATACAATCTGAAATCTAGTCTAATAACCAAAATTTATTTATTTAAGACATTTGTACAACCACCCATCTCAAAAATGCTACACTGAGTGGTGTGCAATACCTAAGAACAATAAATATAAATATCATCAAACCCTAAGGAAAAAGAAAGAAACAAAAAGATAAAAATTCAAGACAGCACCAAAGAGACAGCCATCACTTAACCTCCTGCCATCATCTTATCTCAAGGCTCAAGGTTGACTCGTCCTTCTGTGGTCAATAAAATGAGGAGCGAGTTTGTTGGGGGCAAGAGGCTGGCTCTGAGGATTGCTCAGAGAGGGCTGGGAAGCACAATTGCTATTGCTATTATCTGCTCACCCTGGGACTCCCAAGGCTGATGGAGGAAAATCCCTTTTTTAAATATATTTTTTACCAGCTTGATACCCGTGCTTTGCTGCAAACCTATGTGATCGGGCTTAGTTTTTGTGGAGAAAAATAAGGGGAAAAAATTGTGCCTCTGCCTTCCAGCATGCATCGGTAAGCCCTTGGAGCAATACGTAAAGGGCTGCCTCACTATTTGGAAATCCTGAATTTATCAGACTTGAATACCCTGATTCTACAAAAACCACCCTACTTGGAACAGCTTATATCCTCGGACACTACCTGAACAGTTCCTGGGTCCTTGGTTCGGACTGGAGCTGTTGAGCTACCAACCAGCCCCACAGGCTGTGAATCTCACTAAAGATTAAATAATAATGATAATGGTAATAATGATAATAACAATAATAATGATAATGATGATACTAATGATAATAATAATGATAATAGTGATAATAGTGATAATTATAATACCACCTAGGATGCTGGCAGCAACCAGGATCAACCATCAGTGCCAGTCAATGATATTTGTGATACAAGAAGGAGGGGGAGAAAAACAGAGGAGGTGATAGAGGAGAAAGAGAAGGAGGAGGAGGAGGGGAAGGATGACAAGAAAAAGGTGGAAGAGGAAAGAGGAGGAGATGGAGGAGAAAAGGAGAAAGAGGAAAAGGAAGAGGAAAAGGAGAACAAATAACAGAATAACAGATTTGGAAGACAGGAACAGGAGATTTCCCCTGGTGGTTTGGCCATTGATTGGTTGGCTGATGAATGAATGAATGAATGAATGAATGAATGAATGAATGAATGAATGAATGAAGTACCTGGACAGGAGCTGGCTGAACCCAACCCTGCTCCCCCAATGGTATGAACTCTTATTTCGCTGTCCTCTGAGGCTTCAGGAGGTGGTCCCAGAGAAGCTTTTGAAAAGGCAACTGGGCTTTGTTGAGGCTTTCTTCCCTGCTTCAGAAGTCCAGTTACCTTTTGGAAAAAGCTCCTTCGGGACAAGGACGACCCGGATGACTGGGAGTCTCCAGAGACCTTCAGCAGGTGGAACTCTTCTTCTGGGAGATGACTTCAAGGCAACCTCCCCTTCCACCCACCAGAGGCCTTGACTGTGTTAAAAAGCCATCTGCCCACATCAGATCCATCAGACCTGCTCCTCAACTGGGCCCTTCGAAATCCTCTCAGTCCCTCCCCTGAGACCGTGGAAGAAAGAGACTGATCTCAGAAGAGCTGGTGCCAGTCCATGCAAGCATCACTGAAGAAGGTAAGTGAGCAAGGAAGGAAGGAAGGTGAAGAAGGAAGGAAAGAAAGAAAAGAGAGGGAAGGCATAGACAGGAGGAAGGAAGGAAGGAAGGAAGGAAGGAAGGAAGGAAGGAAGGAAGGAAGGAAGGAAGGAAGGAAGGAAGGAGGGGAGAGACGAAGGAAGGAAAGGAAGGAAGGAAAAGAGAGGGAAGGGTAGACAGGAGGAAGGAAGAAGAAGAGGAAGGAAAGAAGGAAGGAAAAGAGAGGGAAAGGATAGATAGGAGGGAGGGAGGAGGAAGAAGGGGAGAGAGGAAGGAAAGGAAGGAAGGAAGAAAGGAAGGAAGGAAGGAAGGAAAAGGATAGACAGGACGGAGGGAGGGAGGAAGGAGGGGAGGAAGACATCACAGAATTTTGCAATTGCTCATTAGTTGCGGTGATACTTCTTTGCTTCTCCAAAAAGCAGCAATTTCTGTGGTTCCTCACCCTCCTTTCATCCTCATGAGAAGCCTCTGAGATAGGCAGGTGGAGAAGACGTGATGGGGACATTCATCTCTTACTCCAGCTCTGTAATCTTGGTGTTCCCCTTTTTGGCAGCATTGCCTTGACCATTTCGCCCACTTCTCAACTTCCATGGGTCCTCTAAAGATCTAAAGATCCTCAGATGAAATCAAAGCAAATCTTTACTGTGTTTGAAGACCCAGCATAAGCACTGAAGCCCATTCCTGCGCATCTCACCTCTCCTTCAGGTGGCCTCTGGGAGGCCTGCACCTTTTGAGGATTAGGTGGCTCTCCAAAACTTGTGACAAGAAGGATCAAAGAGTCTCCTCGGCAGAAAGCTGGAAATGCAAATCACTTTTTGCAGACTTCTGACCTTCCTGAACTTCTACAAGGGGGCTCTAGGCTAACCCATCCACAGCTGGGGGGAAAAGTGGGTCTCCAGAATTGCTCACTAGGGCATACAAAACTTTTGCTAGACCAATACTCGAATACAGCTCATCTGTCTGGAATCCGCACTGTATATTGGACATTAATACAATTGAGTGAGTCCAGGAATATTTCACAAGAAGAGTCCTCCACTCCTCTGCTCGCAACAGAATACCCTATACCACCAGGCCTGAAATTTTGGGCTTGGACAATCTTGAACTACGCTGCCTACGGTTGGACTTAAGCATAGTACACAAAATTATCTGCTACAGTGTCCTACCAGCCAATGACTACTTCATCTTCAACCGCAACAATACAAGAGCAACACAATGTTAACCGCTCCAAAACTTGATTGCAGAAAGTACGACTTCAGCCACAGAGCGGTCAATGCCTGGAATGCCCTACCTGACTCTGTAGTTACATCCTCAAACCCCCACTCCTTTAACCTTAAAATATCTACTATTAACCTCACCCAGTGGTGGGATTCAAATTTTTTTACTACCGGTTCTGTCGGCATGGCTTGGTGGGTGTGGCAGGGGAAGGATACTGCAAAATCTCCAGTCAGAGGTAGCATTTTCCGGTTCTCCAAACTACTCAAAATTTCCATTACTGGTTCTCCAGAACTGGTCAGAACCTGCTGAATACCACCTCTGATCTCACCCCATTCCTAAGAAGCCTGTAAGGGGCATGCATAAGTGCAACATCGTGCCTCCCATCCCTATCCCATTGTCCCCATTTAATTGTACCTATTTTCCATATTCTTACTGATGTTTATACTTATACCTATTCTCTTGTCCATGATTGACAAATCAAATGAATAAATACATAAATTGTCCTTGCCATAAAAACTGTCACTAAAGAGGCCACTCTGGTATTATTTTGCAAGGCTCTGTCCGCTGATCAAAAGCTTGAGCAGACCTGTAAATCACTCATGCACACACATATGGGAAAGATTCCCTTTTTTGTTTTTAAAGAAATGACTGTTAGGACAATATAATTGTAGTATTTTTGACTTAGCATCTTTTCTCTCCGAAAGCACAACAACAACAACAAGAAGAAAAATTCAAGAGAGGAATAAATTCTATCGTATTATACTAAAATGTGCATCCCAGTCCAATGGCTCATTTTTTTCTCTTGGCTAGTCTAGCTTGACCCAATTGTTCTCCTCCTGCCCTTCTGGCTCTAAACATGTCACCAAGACACTAAAATTGGCCAGTTGTTTTATTATCTGTGAAACGTCCTTGCTTCGAGGGCCTGTTAATTTTTCTTGTTGTCAAGGCACAAGGTTTCTTGTGGCTTTTCATTTATCGATATCTGGCTTAAAGAAAAGTCTTGGAAGAAAAGAACAGAATCTCTTTGCTTATGAGATCCTGGAGGACTGCATTTGGTTTGGGTCACCACAATACAAAAAAAAAAAAAACACATGTTGAGAGTTTGGAAAAAGTGCAGAGAAGAACAACTAGGAAGATTAAAAGCTTGGAGACTAAAACATTGCAGCAGAGGTGGTACTCAGCCGGTTCTGACCAGTTCTGGAAAACCAGTAATGGAAATTTTGAGTAGTTCAGAGAACCGGCAAATCCCACCTCTGACTGGCCCCACCCCATCTATTCTCCGCCTCCCGAGTCCCAGCTGATTGGCTGGGTTTCCTTTGGTTGCCCTGCACAGGAGAACGGAGCTGGAAAGCAGGTTACTGGGATGGGGAGGGAATGGGGTTTTGCAGTAGCCTTCCCCTGCCACACACACCAAGCCACACACACCAAGCCATGCCACACCCAAGGTCAAGGAGAGAAGCAACCTGGAACTAAGGAGGAATTTCCTGACAGTGAGAACAATAAACCAGAGGGAAGTTCTTGCCTCCAGAAGCTGTGGGTGCTACATCACTGGAGGTTTTAAAGAAAAGACTGGACAGCCACAATGTTATAGGGTCTCCTGCTTGGGCAGGGGGCTGGAATAGAAGATCTCCAAGGTCCCTTCCAGCTCCATTCTGATTGATTGAGAGAATGGACTTCAAGAAGTTCAAGCAACTGTGAGAGGCATCTTGGAGTCTTAGTGGACAACCAACTAAATATGAGCTAGCCGTGTGTGGCGGGAGCCAAAAAAGTCAATGCAATTCTAAGTTGCATTAACAGAGGGATACAATCAAGATCAAGTGAGGTACTAATACCATTCTATAAAGCCTTTGTAAGACCACACCTAGAGTACTGCATCCAGTTCTGGTCACCACATTATAAAAAAGATGTTGAGACTCCAGAAAGTGTGCAGAGAATAGTAACCAGGATGATTAGGGGACTGGAGATTAAAACATATGAAGAACGGTTGCAGGAACTGGGCCTGGCTAGTCTAGTGAAGAGAAGGACCAGGGGAGACATGATAGCATCTTCCAATATTTGAGGGGCTGCCACAGAGAGGAGGGGGTCAGGCTATTTTCAAAAGGCCACCCGAAGGCCAGACAAGGAATAAAGGATGGAAACTGATCAAGGAGAGATTCAACTTGGAAATAAGGAGAAACTTTCTGACAGTGAGAACAATCAATTAATGGAACAGAAGTTGCCTTCGGAAGTTGTGGGAGCACCATCATTTGAGACTTTCAAGAAGAGATTGGACTCCCATCTGTCAGAAATTGTGTAGGGTCTCTTGCTTGGGCGGGGAGGTTGGACTAGATGACCTACCAGGTCCCTTCCAACTCTGTAAAACTATAATCTACAATCTAATCTGTAACCCTTAGCCATCTGAACTGCAATCCTTGCCAGGAAGGTTATGAGTTAAAAACAACAAAATCCCAATCTGCCTCCATCTTGGGGGGAATGTCATATTTCCCATGGTGGAAACAAGAAAAAACCAGTTTTAGCAAACATTATCTTCCCAAAACCTCTCCGAGAAAGCCGTGAAAAACCCAGAAGATCCAGCCGTTTTGAAAGTTGTGATGCCAGAATTGCCTGCAAGGTCTTGTTCAAAACAAACTGGAGGTTCATCCAGGGCTGTGCCCCTCAACAGGATTAGATCTTCACTCGCATTAGGAGATGTTGGCACGGCTTGTGGGGCCTTCCAGAGCTCCCTGAGGGGAGAGGGTGGCTGCTCTGTTTTCATAATCAGGAAATTAGGGATGCCTGGAGTGTGGTAATTTCCACAGACACCAAAGGTGCTGAGCTTCTGCATGCTTCAGCTCCCCTCATTCTGATGGGGCCTCCTCCTCTAAGACTTGAGGACTTCAACTCCTAACATGACTGTTAATTCTGGGAGTTGAAGTCCAACGAGTCTTAAAGTTGCCAAGGTTGAGACCCCTGCTTGAGAGCCACAACATGGCTGTTGTGTTGGCTGAGGAATTCTGGGAGTTGAAGTCCACAAGTCTTAAAGTTGCCAAGGTTGAGACCCCTGCTTCAGGGCTACAACATGGGTGTCATGCTGGCTGAGGAATTCTGGGAGTTGAAGTCCAATGAGTCTTAAGGTTGCCAAGATTGAGACCCCTGCTTGAGAGCCACAACATGGCTGTTGTGCTGGCTGAGGAATTCTGGGAGTTGAAGTCCACAAGTCTTAAAGTTGCCAAGTTTGGAGTCTTTCCTCTGCTTTCGAGCAAAGAATGACTATTTATTTCATACAGGGGGAAGAAGATACAAAGCAAATTACGGTAACAACACTGAGATTCGGGTCAAGCTGGGCAGATAAGGCTGCTTTTTATTCAGCAAGCAACTTCACCCAGCCGTGAGCTGGATTTATATTCTGGTGCCAGGGCAATTGCCCCGAAACTCTGAACAGAAATGGCCAAGGCTCTGGTTGGCATTGTAAATTAATTTCCATCTGTGTAACCCTCCGCAGCCTTAGGTAAGTCTGAAGTGCCTATGATTCAAAGGCCAGGAAAGGAGAGGAAACAAAAAACTGGAACAAATTTACGGTTTGTTCTGATAAATCCATAGGAGCAGGGTTTTTTAAAAAATCGAAACAAAAGAAAATCCAGTGACAAAGATGAGGAATGGATTTATGGCCTTGGACAAAAGCCAAGTGCCTTTGCTGGAATTTATGTTCTTCTCCCCCCCCCCCTTTTCTAAATGCACTTTTGGTTTTGGAATCCTTGGGAGGAGAGTGGCACCCAGGGATATTTTGCCCATGGAAGTCAAGTCCTGGCATCTGCATTGCCTGTGCATAAATCTGATGATGTCAACATAAGGAGGAGAGAGGAAGAGGAGGGGAGGCAGCAGAGGAGGAAAGGGAGAGGAAGGGGAGGGGGAGAAGGGGAAAGGGGAAGAGGGGAAGAGGGGAGGTGGAAGGGAGGGGAGGGCAGGAGAGAAGAGGGGAGGGGAAAAGAGAAGAGAAGAGAGAAGAGGGGAGAAGAGGACAGAAGAGGAGAGGGGAGAGAAGAGGGGAGGGGAGGGGAAAAGAAAAGAGGGGAGGGGAGAAGGGGAGAGAAACGAAGGACAAGCAATCCAACCATGTTAGCCTAAGTACAAACAGGATTCTGCTGAGCTGGGAGGCAGTTACCACCCACATACCCCAATTTGTCACTTTACTCCTTGTGTCCCTGCATGGAGGAGAACGGAGGCCATATATCTTCTCAGACTCAGAGCTGCCCTTCCACCTGACTGGGCTCTTAGCTTGCTTCCCAGGAAGACATCAGCTCCCTTGGATAGGAAGGCCTTACAACTGTTTCTCTCCATTTGGTTTCAACATTGGAAAGGGGAAAGAAGTCGGTTCCAGGTGACTCAGGATGAGGTAGGGAAAGTATTGCTGTTTTCCTTCCTTGTTTTGCCCGTGCTGAGAGGTGAAAGGAGCAGCTGCCAACTTCTCCATTCTGAAGCTCTGGAGATGAAGATAAGGACTGCCTGAGGACACCTGCAAGAAATTCCGGCTCCACTTCTGGGTGGAGTGGAAAGCCACAAATCCAGGACTGGTTGAGGAGTGGTAGCCAGAATCCTCCTGTTGCCTCTTGCTTAGCAGGTGCTCAGAGACACAATTGGCTCAGTTACTATTAGGATTCCTGGGTGGAAGGAAAGAAGGAAAGAAGAAGGAAGGGAGGGAGGGATGGAAGAAAGGAAGGAAGAAGGAAGAAAGGAAAGGAGGAAGGAAAGGAAGGGAGGGGGGAAAGAAGGAGGGACAACAGGAAAGGAGAAAGGGGGAAAGAAGGAAGGAGGGACGAAAGGAAGGGAGGGGTGAAGAAAAGAGGAAAGGAAGGAAGGAAAGAAAGAAAGAAGGAGGGATGAAAGGAAGGGAGGGAGCAAGGAAGGAAGAAGGAAAGAAAGGAAAGAAGGAGGGATGAAAGACAGGAAAGAAGGAGGGATGAAAGAAAGGGAGGGATGAAAGGAAGGAACAGAAGGAAGGAAAGAAGGAAGGGAGGAAGGGCGAGATTGCTGAAGTTCACATCATCTGCCCTGTCTCCTCTGGCATGGGAGAGGGGGAAACAGCAGAGGATGCCCTTCAGCGAGGTTCAACACCCTGACTCCCTCCTTGGTGCAACTTCTAATCTCAGGTGTGTCCTTCCTCCCAGAAATCCAGGTTTTCACTCAACACAGATTGAATTGATTCTCTGTCTTACCCAGGAAGCAGGGGAAGTGCAAACTAAGCCAAGGGGAGAAGCTTTCTCAACAGCCACAAAGAAATGCTAGCCAAGTTGAAGGCCACCCAGGCTTCCTGGGTGAATGCATCTCTTGGATTGTCTCAGGTGTTTTGGCTGAGCGGCCAGTGTGGGGTCCTTGGTGGCTCTTGGAGCTTGTGTAGGAGACAGAGTGGCAGAACCTGGGGGTGGGGGCGGAGTCAAAAGAGGGATCAGCCCAGAATCCCTTCCGAGCCATAAAGTCCAACCTCTCTTGAGTTCTGTTGATCCTGATCTAAGGCAAAACAGGTGCTGACCTAGAGTTAAGAAGATTCTTGTGCATCCCTCCTTCATGCCTGATAAGATGGCAACAAGAGGAAAAGAAGAAAGAAAGGAAAGAAGGGAGGGAGAAGAGAGATGGGGAATGAGAGAAAGGAGATATGTAGGAGAAGAGAGGGCAGCAACTGGGGGTAGAGTGAAAAGAGGACTCAGCCTAGAATCTCCGCAAACCACAAATGAACCAAGTCCAACTAAGCGATTTTCAATTCAATGTATAGAATGTGAAGGGTGTGTGTTTATATTTATTTTCACAGTCATAATGTGCACTGAAGATGGTATTTAATTTCGTTGTATGACAATGACAATAAAGTAAACTAAAGTCCCTTGAATTCCATTGATCCTTATTTAACTCGAAGCAGGTGAGTTGAGAAAATTCATTTTATGTGGACATGAATAAATCAGTTTAAATCAGTTTAATTGGACCTTCATGCCAGATAAGATAGAAACAAGAAGCAAGGGAGGATGGGAGGGTGGAGGGAGGGAGGTGGGAGGTGGAATGAGAAGAAGAAGATGTGTAGGAGAAGAGATAGCAGGACCTGAGGCAGAATCAAAAGGGAGACAAGCCTAGAATTCAGAGGTGATATTCAAGAGGTTTGGACTAGTTCTGGAGAACTGGTAGCAGAAATTTTGAGTAGTTTAGAGAACCGGCAAATCCCACCTCTAACTGGAGATTTTACAGTATCCTTCCCCTGCCTCGCCCACCAAGCCACACCCACAGAACCAGTAGTAAAAAAAATTGAATCCCACCACTGCTAGAATCCCTATGTAGCCAGGGGTGGGATTCTACCAGTTCACACCAATTCACTACAACTGGTTGTTAACATTCTAAGTAGTTTGGAGAAGCGGTTGTTAGAAGAAATTACTGGCCTCGTCCTGTAAAGGCTAGGTCACACTGACCGACGGATGCAAAACATATGTAAAAAGGACACAGCGGACGAGAAAATGTTCCATCCGTTGTTATCCGCTCTCAAAAAGTCGCCCACAACATTTGCATAAACAGAGCGGCAAAATGGAAAGGAACGGACATGAGGAGGATGTAGCGGGGATCGTAAAGCGGATGTTCGTTGGAAGCCTAGCGATGAAAGCGGATGGAAAGCGGATGAGAACAATCCGCAGGGCTTCCGGGGGAGAATAGCGAAGCGGACGCTAGCGGAAGGAGCGGATGCGTAGTGGAAGACGCGGATGCATCACGGATGCTATAGCATGATAGTGGGATGCCTAGCAGATGCAAAGCCTTCACTCGCATGCGGGGAGGAATGAATTGCGTAAGTCTCTGCGGTATATAAAGGATGCAGTTCGCAAGCAGGTCACCATTCAGAGGAAGAGCCTGCTGCCAGAGACATCTTGAGAGAACGCCATGGAGAAGAGGAAGCCTGTGCCTACTCCTGCCAGCCCTGGCAAGAAGGACAGAACCACCATCCACCCTGGCGCTGACTCTGAGCTGCTGGTGCTTCTCCTGCTGCTGTTGCTGGTGCTGTGCTGGTGCTTCTCCTGCTGCTGCTGCTGTGGTGGACCAGCCCCATGGCCCTCAAAAGCCCTGCTGCTGAAGGCCCTGAAGCCCCTGCCAGAGGGAGGAACAGGCAAGGCAAGGAGAAGGGGAGAGGAACATGTACTCCATTTCCGAAGACCATGAGGAGGAGTGCTGGAATGGCTAAGGGAGAATGAGTACCTGTGGAGGAAGGGCCAGCAGGCTCTATTGCGACACCAAGTGGAAGGCAGGCAGGGTGGAGAGAGAAGGCAGAGAGCCTGGCTACACTTCAGATGTCCTCTGGGGTGGTGGAAGCATATGCACACCTCGTATGTCAAGCTGCACCTGAAGAAATCCGCGACAGGCCACTGTCAAGCTCACTGACCGGGAGACCTATGTCATGGCCAGGTGCAGCTTCCTGGAGGGTGAGATCCGCCACGAGGAGCAGCCCCTCTGTCAACCCTCTCCCTGCAGACAGCCCACAGAGAGCCACTCTCTTCCAGCCAGGAGACAGCTACCAGTGTCCAGGCAGGTGTTTTGGAGGGCCCCCAGACAGAGACGCCCCCGACAGCTTGCACTCCCCATGCCCAGAGGATGTGGAGGATCCCCTGTCTCAGATGAGCAAGAAGAAGCAGCCACAGAGACCAAGCCACATCCACCCCAAGCTCCCACTCCAAAGAAGCAGTCAGAGAGGCAGACCAGGGACAGAGCCACACGTCCTCTTGGAGATGCAGGGACTCACTCAAAGCCAGCACAGATCCTCTCTCCAGCTGGTCCACTTCAATGTACATCTCCTCCAACCGCAAGCCCTTCATCACCTACGTGAGCCAGACCCTCATGGACATGCCCGAGGCCCAGTACCAGGCGATGAAGGAGAGGATCACAGTCTTCTGCACCACCCTCCAGGCCCAGCTGAAACCTGCTCCGGACCCAGTCAGGTCTGCTCCTCCACCCCAGGCGATGTCACAGCCCTTCCACGGATTTCAGCAGCCCCTCGCCTACAAGCCTACCACTACAGGACTTCCCACAGCAGAGGCAGCCCTTCCCAGTCCACACACCCAGGTTCCTCGACGCCACAGACACCACAGATGCCTCACCTGATCCAGCTGCAGACCAGAACAGCGCCCATCTACACTCCTCTTCCTCCACCCCACAGCCAAATCCTTCTCAGAACATCTGTCATCAGTCTTGGCGCCTCACATCCCAGGTATTTGAGGAGGGCCTCTCACCTCACAGGACTGAGCAGCACTCTCTGAGAGCTTCCTGCACACACCATCTCCTGTTGTACTCTCATGGGCCAGGCACCCCAAATGGCGCCTCAGACCAGCACTCCAGCAACATCCACCTCCACAGTCCCTGTCCCCTTTACATCTGAGACATTGGCATGCGCTCGAGTGACTGAGAGGAGTTCCAGAGACTGGATTGTTAACTGCTCACTTTATCTTTGCTTAAGACACTTTTACTTGGGTCATTTTCTTTTTAATAAGGTCATACAGTTTGTTATTAATAAAGGTTATTTTGCTTCAACACACTTGGTTCCTTTTTTTTACTTAATAAAGGTTTGGGGAAAACTTTGAAAAAAGGGGTTAAGCCTTTGCATATCTTGTGGATGGGTAAGGATAGTTGTGGGATAAGGATAGTTGTGGTATGGGTAAGGATAGCTGTGGGATAGATAAACTTCCAGTGCAAGCATAGTGGGACTGTATGGTCCACCCTCCCAGCTGGGCTTAAGGAAGGCAGGAAGGAACATCAGGAAATCCTTATTACATTTTTGGCAGGGCTAGACTTTCTGTCTCTGGAAGCTTCTGTGGAGTTTTTTCCTCCTTTGCTGGTACTTTGCTTGTGTGGAGTGACGCATTCAAAGTTACAATGGCACTGAAAAGTGACATGACGATTTTTCACACTTATGACTGTTGCAACATCCCCACAGTCATGAGAGGCCAGGCGAGGAGATGCGTGGCTCAATGTGAGTGATACTGAGTTGGCCATGCACAGCCAATAAGCATGACCAGCAAGCCATGTCCACCCAGTCACATAATCACCAAGTCATCACCTCCACTAAGCCATTCCACAGAACGCGGTTGTTAAAAATTTGAATCCCACCCTGTACGTAGCCACAAACAAATACAGCCCCCCCCCCTGAATTCCATTGACCCTTATCTGCATCCTAGCCACTGCTGGCCATTAGTTGAGAAGACTTCCATGGGCATTAATTAATTGGAGCTTCAGGTGTGGACCTGGACTTTTGAGCACTCAGCTTGGTTGTTTCCTTGCAGAGGTTTCACAACCCAACTAGGGAACATCACCAGTGCATCTTTTTATGTGCAGCTCGGTGGTGTGTCCTTGCAGTTCCTTGCCTAGGCTACAAGAAGTAAAAGGTAGTCTTTATGAATCAACTTTGACAAAAGAAGGAGAAGAAGAGTCTTGCATGGCCTGGAGGTGGGATTGTGTGTCATCAAAGGGAAGAAGCCACTTAATGAGTTGCTTATGATAGCATCACAGTAATAGGGATCACCATAAAAAAAATAAAAATCCTGCAAGGTTTGGAACTGTTTTGGGAAAAGGGGGTGGCATGGAAAGTTAAACTGGTGTGGGATTGGGATGCAAAAGAAGGTGAGAAGTAAACACGATACTGAGGAACTTTAAAATAGATAACGACTTAGATGAGGGAATAAAAGGGGAACTTACCAAATTTGCAGTGATACTAAGCTGGCAGGAATTAGCCAACACGCCAACGAAGAATGGCTCAAGATCCTGATGAATCTTGACAGACTAGTAGCACTGGGCCATATCTAATAAAATGAAATTCAATGTCGTTAAATCTTCCACCGAGGCAAGAAAAACCCAAAGGACACATATAGACTGGCTCAATAGCAGTAATTGTGAGAGGGATCTTCGAGTCTTAGTGGCAGGGGTTGCCAACCTTTTGACGCCTCAGGGACCCACCAAACCTCATAATTTTAAATCCCAGGGACCACTCACCAGTTCTGTGGGCATGGCCTAATTTGTGGGTGTGGCTTCATGATCATGGTGACTGTCTGGGCATGCGCTTGTATGTAAATACTATAAATTATAAATAAGATAATTTATATAATAATGATTTTTTTAATTAAAAAAGAGCAATTTTTCCCCAAAATCAGGCAAAGCAGGCAGGCAAGATTGAGTTGCTCAGCAGAGAATCATTCAGTGATCTATCTATCTGCCATCAGCTACCTGAGTCTGTCAATAAAATTTTGCTTACTGTGAGTTTGCATTGAATAATAGAACCTTCAGTCCCTAAGGGAGTTCAGGGTGTGCTGAGCGCGAAGATCTCAAGACGAGCTAGAAAGCAAGAAATCAAACCATTTCCTGCTTACTAGCTAATCTAAATCTCGCCAGCACAGCAGAACAGATGTGTTGGAAAAAAAGAGGAAAATAGCAATTTAGCAGGCAAATTTACTGGGCAAGGAGTGAGTGGGGCGGGAAGGGTTCCCGCAGGCCATGTGGGTGGTGCAGGCCTTGTGTTGCACAGCCTGGCTTAATTGTTTTGGGGGGGGGGTGCTCTGGGAGTGATGTGTTCTCTGCGGCCCACCAAAATTTTCTCGTGGCCACAAGTTGGCGACCGCTGTCTTAGTGGACAACCAGCTAATATTGAATCAGCAGATGTGCAGAGCAGCAGTAAAAGCCAATGCAATCTTAAGTGTTGGCATTAACAGAGGGTACATCAAAATCAAGGGATGCTTAGAGTGTTAACATCCGGTTCTACTGAATAGGTGTGAACTGGTAAATCATATCCCTGGGTGTGTCTTGTGATCATGTGATGGCTGGGCATGGCTTGTACGTAAATATTATAATATACCCAATATCAGGCAAAGCAGGCAGGCAGTTGCTCACAGAATCACAGATTCATTTCAGTGAATGCTATCTATCTGCCATTGGCTAGCTCAGTCTGTCACATAAAATTTGCTTGCCATGAGTCTGCACTGAATAATAGAATCTTCAGTCCTAAGGGAGGTTCAGCTGTGCTTAAAAGCAGATCCGAAAATCTAAAGACTAACTAGAAAGCAAGAAATCCAGTGATTTTCTGCTTCCTAGCTACTCTAAATCTCCTGGCAAAGCAGAACAGATAATAGTCAGAAAAATAGTAATTTAGCAGGCAAGTTTGCCGGGTAAGAAGTGAGTGGGTGGGGAGGGTTCCCATGGGCCATGTGGGCTTGTGTTTCTGAGCAACCTGGATTAATTGCTTTGGGGAGATGCTCTGAGGGTGAGATTTCTCTGCAGTTTACCAAAATTGGGCCGCAGCCCACCAGTTCGCGACTGCTGCTTTGGACAATAGGTTGGCCCCTTCTTCTTTGTGGCAGCCCGTTAAATATTGGAATACTGCTACCGGTATCACGTCCTGCTCTTCCTTGCCTCCTTCTAAATTCTATTTCTTAAA
This sequence comes from Laticauda laticaudata, assembly GCA_004320025.1. Lineage (NCBI taxonomy): Eukaryota > Metazoa > Chordata > Lepidosauria > Squamata > Elapidae > Laticauda > Laticauda laticaudata. The sequence continues at coordinate 69,369 of BHFT01018716.1, read as the reverse complement.
AATAACTGTTTCTACATTTGATTGTACTCCACCCAGCTTCCCTCACCGAGGGAGATGGATAGTTGAAAAATGTGGAAAAGAAAGAAATAAAATAAAGAAGAAGCAAAAACAAAATCACAAGTTGCTTCACACCCAGTGCCCGGACTTTTGCAAAGTTGACTGAACTCAACCCATCAAGCAAGCAGTGTCTCCATTTCAGATCTTCAGGCTTTTCAGGACCTGACATGAAGGTTGTGGTTTTCTTATCCTCAGATGTTTTTGACATCAGAAAGGGGAGCCCTAGCCAGGAGTTGGCACCCTTGGCAAGTATTTTTAGACAGGTATGTTTAAACCTTGCATTGCTTAAGAAAACGTTTTACCGGAGGGCCTCTACTTAATGTAATCAGAGGAGAGATTTGAGGGACAGTTTTAAGACTGTGTGGATGACCTCAAAGTACATTTCCCATCACTTCAGAAGGGCCAAGCGTTAGACACCGAAAATAAATTTCAAAACACACAGAGAGATCTTGGATAGATTATATGGCAGGACTAAAAAAAAAAAAATTGGCAACAATAGAAAGAAAAAANGGCAGGACTAAAAAAAAAAAAAATTGGCAACAATAGAAAGAAAAAAACTGTAAATTAATTCCAGAAGAATCCCTTCACTGGCAAAGACATTCTTATACAATCCTTCTCCACCCCAATTATTTCTTTGCTATCCAGCACGGACATTTATCCAAAGCCTTTATGGACTATAAACGTGTCTTTCAAATATCGATTTATCAAATAATTTATTGCAAAACATCTTGGAGTAATCAAAAGGCAAAAGGGGCTCCTTCAGGTAGGGACATGTGCTTCATGAATACCAGAACAAGGAACATTGCCTATGAAAATAGTAAGAAATAGCTTATTTTATTTTATTTTTGCAAAGGAGAGACTAGAAGTTTAATCTTCTTAAATTTTAGATAACGTGGAAATGAACTGATCCGTGATCCTGAGGTTATTTTTATACTGCATTTATTTATTCATCCTCTTCTCAAATTGAATTTTTACTGAAGGATTTTAATACCTTTTTTTAAAGGAAGATGATGGTACGAATAGCATAGTCAATAAATCAACTATTTTCCATGAAAGAAAATCTCACAGTCTTCTCTATTTTTTGGTTGATGGTTCTCACTGTCAAGAAATTCCCCCTTAGTTGGTTCTCTCCTTGATTAGTTTCCATCTGTTGCTTCTTGTCATGCCTAAGCATCTAAGATTGTGCTCTCACAGATACTAAGATCTTCCAATGATGATATTATTCATTCAGTCATTTCCAGGGGTGGGCTGTAACTAATTTTATCATTTTTAATTGCTGGTTCGGTGAACCGGCAAATCCCACCCCTGGCTGGCCCCACTCACCCTGCCCCGTCCCTCCCAGGAGTCTCCACATGGCCCATTTTTGATGCCAGGTAAGTACATGAGCCACATAGAGGTTCAGGGAGGGTGAAAAATGGGCCTTCCAGAAGTTTCCAGCCTTCAAAAGGCCTCCGGAGCCTGGGGAAGCCATTTTCACCCTCCTGGAGGCTTGAGAAAAGCCTTTGGAGCCGGGGAGAGTGGAAACACCCACACACACACTGTGGTGCAGGAGGCCAACTAGGCCATGCCCAGCATGGCCACATTCACCCAACAACCAGGCAGAGAACCAGTTGCTAAAGTTTTTGAAGCCCACCCCTGGTCATCTCCGATTCTTGGTGATTCTATGGACCAGGACTTCCGCCTCTTCTAACCATGTGCAACTTCTCTGAGTTGTTCTATGCTTTGGCTGATGTCAGAGAGTGTCCTGGGTTCCTTTCACCATGAACTCTTCCAAACAAAATTTCTTTTTCCAGCAAATACCCACCCACCCACCCACTCCCCGTATGATGTGGCCAAAGTAAGTGAGATGTAGTTGTGTCATTTTGCCTTCCAGTAGATTATACTTTGGGTTTACTGGTTTCCTTCTATGGTCTGCATCGTAACGCTGAAGCTTCCTTGAGACCAATCCCTCCAACCTGTTTCTGAGATTGAGCAACGGAGAAATCAATTTTCTGCTCCTGATGAAACATGTTTTCCTGTACAAGTGGCCTCATCCTGGCTTGTTCCTCTGGGAAATGTGGGCTACTTATCCTCACCTGCTGAAAATCTGATTCCATGCCCTTCCCAGGCCACAAACTGCCTAGGGCCCAAATAGGAAGAGACAAGTGCTTTAATTCCCAAGGGTGGAGTTGAAAACATACGGCAATTATTCTTGGGGCTGTTGGAAATGGGAAAGGATCTAAAGCAACCTTCCCAAGATATGTCCTCTACCACTCGCAGCCTGGCAGGGTTGGAAATTATTTCTGGGTGGGTATTATTTCTGTGGCTTCCCACCTTGTCCCATTTATCCTTTTCTCCATGTTTCCTTCTTCCACTTCCCAGATCCACTTTTTCAGGAAACAGTCAGGCAGATCACACCCAGATTTCATCTTGGAAACCCCCAAAACATTGATTGGATGATCCAGTCAAAGCAGTTTTGGGACCCATCAAGAAAGCACAAGTGTTTCAAGCCAGAAGTATGGCAATGACTGGGATGAAAGACAAATGAAATGTGTGTTTGGGGGAGGGGTTGTAAATTACCCAGAGAATTTCTGCTGTTGGGTGGCTTAAACATGTAAACGAACCCACTGTTCTGACCCAAACCCTTTTCCAATAAGACAAACAATAATCAGAGGGAACAGAAACCTTTTAATGAGTCTTATGAATCCCCGGTTGAAAGGCTGCTACAAACTAATTAACTTTGATAAGCACAAACCTTGCCAAAACTGTACGAGACTGACAAAAATCACAGATAAGAAATATTTCACAACATAAGAGTCTTCAAATACCAACTTAAGATACTGTAATGTCCACGAGGCTGAGTTTCAAAACGTTTTTGCTTCCTGCAAAGAACGTTCGCTTCACAGCTGGCTTTTATCTTCTTGAAGGAGGGGCCATAACTTTGCAGCCTTGCTCCCGAGTCACCTATGCTGTTGCAGCTGCTCTTTCCTGCGAGCAGCCCTGTGTGCACGCACACTTGGCACGGGTTCCTCGGGAACTTCCTCATCACTGCTGCTAGCCCGCACAATCTCTGAAGGCAGCAGTCTACTCCCTAATGGTCCTGGCCCCTCATCTGAGTCCTCGCTCTCCTCAGCTGTCCACACCTGCTGTTGGCTAACCACAACACCCACTCCTGGCCTGCCCATGCCTCAGTGGTATCATTTTAGTAGTGCCACGAAAAAGAGGGGGTCCGTGGAGAAGAGGTCAGGACAAGAAGCAACAGATGGAAATTAACCAAGGAAGCAACCTAGAACTAAGGAGAAATTTCCTGACAGTGAGGACAATTAACCAGTGGAACAGCTTGCCTCCAGAAGTTGTGGATGCTCCATCCCTGGAGGCTTTTAAGAAGAGAATAAACAGCCATTTGTCTGAAATGGTAGTGTCAGTGTTCCAGCAAACCTCCATTCCAATCAGTAACTCTGAGACAAACATCTCTCAAAAGTATCTTTATCAGAATAGCACCTGGTACATCTGTGGAAAACCGAATCGAAAAGTTTTTCCGGCTTTCCACAATTTCTCAAACTAAAAATCCATCCCTGCTTGGTCGTCATCACATCACATGGCCCAATCACAATCCATCCACAAGTAAGATCCTTATTTCATCCTACACCATACTCAATGACCTTGGACTAACAAAATAATTTTATTTTGTCTCCTTAGAGCTACTTCATTAAAATCACATGCACGCTTCCACTCTCCCAGGTTATGTGGCAGCATGGAATATAGCTTCCAAAGCTGAGAGGTAGAGGGCCTCCTGCTTCAACAGGGAGGGGTGGATTTGAACAGGGGTCACCAATCTTTTGGACCTCAGGGATCACCAAACTCATAATTTTAAATCCCGCGAACCAGATTCCCTGGGAAAATCCCAAAAAGAGTCTGCAGGAAAATTCCCCACCCTGTTTTCCTACTAATTGATCATTCTTTATTTGGGATCACAGGATACCGTCTCTAGCTCCGTTCTCAGAGGGGGGGGAGAGAGAGAGAGAGAGAGAGAGAGAGAGAGACTTTTGGCTTCATGCAAGGAAAGCAGCAGAAGCAACAGAAGTTTTTCTCTCCCCCCAAACTCTGCCAGAAATGAGTCTTTGCCAGTGCAGTCTCTTGGAGCAGGAGGCCTTGCAGGATCTCAAAGACCCATTTCTGGTAGAGTTTGGGGGGAGAGAAAGAAAGACTTTTGCTGCTTTCCTTGCATGCAGTCAAAAGCAGAAGAAGAAAGAAGCAGAAAGAAGCAGCCCAGTGGCCAAGCGAGGCACGTGGGGTGAGTGGGGCAAGTTCCCCCCCTCCACCCTTTCTCCCCTCCCCTCACTACCTCGTGTTGTCCACAATGCAAGCGATGCAAGCCTTGTGTTCCCATGGGCCATGTGGGCAGTACAGCCTTATGTTCCTGTGCAGCCTGGATTAATTGCTTTGGGGGTGACATTTCTCTTGCAGACCACCAAAATTTTCCTGTGGACCATCAGTGATCCCTGGCCCACTGGTTGGCGACCACTGGACTAAAAGATCTCCAAGGTCTTTTCCAAGTCTGTTGTCCCAAAGCTGCTTTCTCAAGAGGCAACTAGACTTCCTCATTTTTCCTTGAAAACATTTTGCTTCTCATCCAAGAAACTTCTTCAGCCTCTGAACTTCTTGGATGAGAAGTGAAACATCTTCACAGAATAACCAAGAAAGTCCAGTTGCCTCTTGAATAAAAAGCAACTTTGGGACAACCATGACCTGGATGACTGAGAGTCTCCATAGACACTTCCAAGTCTGTTACTCTGACCCTGGAACAAATGATGCAGAACAGGGCTGCAATGAGGGAAGAAAAGGGAACCACGCACAGTCCAAGTCTCAAATAATGCGGATTCAGAAGAAGTTCAAGGTTAAATACTCTTTGTATAGTTACAGAGAAACCTACCGTATTGTCATCGTAGGCCTTCAACTGGACTGTGAGGAGACTTTCCTTCTTTGTATTTGGAAATTTGTTCTATTTCCTTCGGAGTGCTCTACATTAAAGATGTAAGAATGAAGAGAGAGATGTGTGTGGCTTTATCTTCTAGATTCAGTGTTTTGTGCACTCACCATAGAAGGAGTCCAATGGCAGACAGGTCCTTAGTTCCTGTATCTTACCAATAAAGGAAACAATTGTAGCTCAGGGTTGAAACAACGAGTGTAAGGACCTTGGAGCTCTCTGAGTTTGGTGGTTTTCTTCCAGATGTTTCATTAAGAAACTTGGTACCAGTGCTAGAAGGAATGGGGTTTGCAGAGAGGAAGAGGAGGGGGAGGAGGGTGGAGGTGGAGGGGAGGAGGAAGATGACTGTGGGGTCCTTGGTGCTGAGTTTGGTGGTTTTCTTGCATATGTTTCATTACCCAGACTAGGTTAACATCATCAATGTCTTCAAGAAAACCACCAAGCTCAAAATGTACCAAGGACCCCACAGTCCTCTTCCTCCTCCTCCTCTTCTTCTCCTTTTCCTTCTCCTCCTTTTCTTCTTCTCCTCCTCTTCTTTTTCTTCTCCTCCTTCCTCCTCTTCCTTCTTCTTCTCCTCCTTCTCCTCCTCTCCTTCTTCCTCTTCTCTACAAACCCTCTTCCCTCCATTAGGGATGATGTTCCCTAATTTGGGTAATGAAACATCTTCAAGAAAACAGCCAAGCTCAGAAACCACCAAGGAGCCTTCCTGTATCTTCATTCCTGGCTTTTGCTGGCTTCTCACAAGATGCTAGAGACCAGGTTAAACTGGGACTGGAGGATGTGTGCCTTAGTGTATTGTGGAAAGTTGTGTGACTTTCTGGATTTACCAGGCCTGGGTTCCATTTGATTCTGCCTGTAGATTCCAGCTGAAGAAGATGGTTGGTTTTCCAATAGATCCTGGCCAGGATTCCTGGCAAACCACCAAAGGGATTTCCCAACCTTTGAGATCATCAACCCACACAGAATAACAGTGATCAAATAGACCTGATATTTCTCCTTCCAAAACATGTCAAGCCTCTTGTTCAAGACACAGGGAGGAATTTTGCTGTCACAAGACTTAGAGGCAGACCTGGGAACATTAAAAATGGGTCAGTAACTAACTTAGCAGTTACAAGACGGAGGGTGGGGGATGCACAGCTTACTTGGAAGGGAAATGTTGGAGTTTCCCCTTGCCCTGGGAATAGGGTCTTTTAACTTATTCCAGACATGCCTCTGAGTCACAAGAAGTCACCATTGAGTAAATAGTCACCCAAACTATCCAAAGAACTAAATTAAGTAAACAATGACAGTGAACAACCTGCCTGTGTAGGAAGCTTCTTAAAGTAACCTAATGTTGGAAGAATTCTCCTTCTGGGTTCAGTTCTAAGTGGGGAAGATAGAAAGCATGGTGATTGCTTGGAAAGATGATTTAATGGTGGGCAGGATCACATGCCTTGGGCAAAGGAAAAAGGGAAGAGATACTGAGAGTCCCTGGGTTTTATGCCCTCTGATTTGAATTGGAGCTTGTATTCTGATTGGTTGTCAGACTCCCGTGGGCCCATGCAGGGGCAACTTGGTAGGTTGTCTTTTGAGTCCCAGGCTTGGTTGAGCCTGGCTGGATGACGATGCAATGAAAAGGCTTTCGGCAATTCCTATTATAGCTCTACCAGGAGTAGATCTTTGTTATGTAAAATAGATTGGCCTAGTGGTCCATCAGCAAAGGTGGGGGGGGATCTGAGTTTCTGCCTCTCTGAATTTCTACTTTTCTTTTTAGGGGAAATATTCTGCCTTTTTAGTGGAGGAAGTTATCACCCACCCCTTCTCCGAGAAAAATGAAATAATCCTAGAAATATTTTAAAAGGCAGAATATTTCCCCTAAAAAGAGAAGTAGAAACTCAGAAGCAGAAACTCACCTCAGAAGCAGAAACTCATTCCCCCCCCCCGACTTTGCTAATGGCCCATTACTCTGGTCTTAGGCCAGCCTTTTTTATCTAACAAAGATCTACTCCAGGTGGAGCAAATAATAGGAATTGCCCAAAGCTCTTTCATTACATCACACCCAGCCAGGCTCATCCAAGTCTGGGACTCAAAAGACAACCTACCAAGTTACCCCTGCATGGTCCCATGGGAGTCTGACAACCAATCAGAATACAAGCTCCAATTCAAATCCTAACAAAGGGTATAAACCCAGGGACTCTCAGCGTCTCAGCCCTTCCTTCTCTCTTCATCCAAGTCATGTGATCCTGTCCACCATTAAACCATCTTTCCAAGCAGTCACGTGTTTTCCAGTGTCTTTCTTCCCTACTTGGAACTAAACCCAGAAGGAGAATTCTTCCAACATTAATATATCCCAAAATATTTCATTTTCCTAGGAGAGGGTGGTTTTAACTTCCAACATTAACATATTTGACTTATTAACCAGATCTGCTGGTAATTAGAGTTTAAAAAACAACAACATGCAAAATGTCTTCCAAGGGAACGGTGACAAACCAGCTTGCGAAAACACCTCCTTTTTCATACTGAATTGAATTGAGTTGGAGCACTTTTATTTGACCCCAGTATGATTAGACACACAAAGAATTTTGCCTCCAGTACAGAAGCTCCGAAGGTCAAAAAGCTACGGATCTCTCCTTCAGCCTTGACTAGGGACAGATGAATCTGTCAAATGCAGTTGAGCTGTTTCTCATTCATTCCTGTCTTCATTCATTGTTCTTTCTCAATTTACATACTTCAAAGCCACACAATAAAATAGATGTGTTTCACATGCTTTTCTCCCAAAATACATTTTTTCTCTAATACAATACATTTGTGGTATATTTTACAAGCACATTCAAAAAATCTTCCTCTGCCCTTTCGACTTAAGAGAGGGAAGAACTGAGTATATCTCAAGAACCCTCCAATTCTGGAATCTTTTAGTTGGAAAAGAACCAGGTTGATGTGTTTGTCCTCTTCTGCTGTATATGGTGCCCACTCCCATGTTTTTTCCAACAGGAAGCCAGTTTATAACTGGCATTCAGGAGAGCCCAGTGAGTGAGCTGTACCGGAGACACTTCCTCCAAGTTTGAGGTCCAATGACTCATTAACAGCAAGAATGCTGCTAAGGGTTCCTTGATTGTTCTTTGAAGCTTGGTGTTTGGGGCTAGCCTACTGCTATATGTGTGTGTGTGTATGTGTGTGTGTATGGTATTCACCTTTGTTCGGCGTATTTCCGCACGTCATTGTAGTTGTTGCTTTTAAAGTTGTAGAACGTTTCGGCAGAATCTCATCTGCCATCATCAGGCTTCTGTACTGAGTTTATATGTGGGTCAGGCTATCACTGATAGGCTATCTGAAGCCGACCCACATACAAACTCAGTACAGAAGCCTGATGATGGCAGATGAGGATTCTGCGAAACGTTGCTACAACTTTAAAAGCACTACAATGACGTAGGATAATACCCAAAGGAAGCTTGAATTGCATTCATGTAAGTACCCACGAAAACTTAATATATATATATGTGTGTATATATATATAATATATATATTTGTTTTTTTAAGCTCTCGCGGTACTTACATTTGTGCTGTTTAGCTTCCTTCGGGTATTATCCCACGTCATTGTAGTTCTGTTAAAGTTGTAGCTCATTGTAGTTCTGTTAAAGTTGTAGCAATGTTTTCAGCAGAATCTCATCTGCCACCTCAGGCTTCTGTATGGAAGTGTGTCTCACAGTTCCTCTGTTTCAGATTTGAAGGCTGGTCTATTCTGATTGGCTATTAACCTGGGTCTGTGTTCATTGGACTTGGAGTTTGATTGATTGGTGTTTCTGGTTTCTTCTGTCTGTTTGTGGCTTTGATTGGCTGGCAGCACTCTGTCTTTGTGTTGGAGGCTTTCAATGCAGCTTGGCTTCGTGTGAAAGGACGGCTGCTCTTCATCATCAGACTGATTGACAGTCTGCTGGAATGAATAGAATAGAAGAGATGATTCCAAGCAGACTGTCAATCATTTGGAAGCCTGCACTCTCAAATAGAAAGATCTCCACACCACAAAACAGACAAACACCTGAGCACAGACAGACTCCCTCTGATGCCTCCAACTCAAACACCCCCCAGCAGGCACCCAGTGAAACCCAGCTTGCTGATGAAGAGCAGCCGTCCTTTCACACGAAGCCAAAGCTGCATTGAAAGCCTCCAACACAAGAAACAGAGTGCTGCCAGCCAATCAAAGCACAACCAACAGAGAAAACAGAACAGACAGAAGAAACCAGAAACACCAATCAATCAACCCTCAAAGTCCAATGAACACAGACCCAGGTTAATAGCCAATCAGAATAGACCAGCCTCAAATTTGAAACAAGAGGAACTGTGAGACACACATCCACACAGAGGCCTGAGGAATGGCAGATGGGATTCTGCTGAAACGTTGCTACAACTTTAACAGAACTACAATGAGCTACAACTTTAACAGAACTACAATGACGTGGGATACATACCCAAAGGAAAGCTAAACAGCACAAATGTGTAATACCGCGAGAAGCTTAAAAAACAAATATATATATATATATAATAATATATAATGTTTTCTGAGGTTTTCGCGTTGTATTTGTATGTGGATCTTTGGTTATTCGGGTTTTCTCCTGCGTAGAATTTGGAAGTATCTAGGCAACGTTTTGATAAGTCTCATTCATCATCTTCAGGCTTGTTTCTTCAGCTCTGTGCTTCTAGAATAATGTGGGCTTGCAGCTGCTTCTTCCTTTTAACTGCTAGTGGGGGTGTGACCTTGATGGGTGGGGGCTTGGCTGTGTTCTGATTGGTAGTTCGTGTCGTGTCTCTCTTCTGTGTGGTGTGAGTCTTTTTTTCTGCGTGGAAGTGTGGTGGTAGCATCTTGTGTGGCACTTGTGGGTGTCGGGTCTGGTATCATCTTCGTTTATTCATGCCATGTGGGCGTGTTTTCTATCTCTAACAACAGATATAAAACAGAGAAGCCATAGAGATAGAAAAAACGCCACATAGCATGAAATAAACGAATGATACCTCCCGCCTACCAACCATTTGGAAACCTGCCCTCATTAATAAACGAGTACCTAACATGAAGAATTACACCAGACCCACACCCACCAGTGCCACACAAGATGCTACCACCACACTTCCACGCAGAAAAAAGACTCACACCCACACAGAAGAGGAGACACGACCACGAACCAGAAGCCACTACTGCAGCTGCACCACTACTCACTTCAAACCCCTCTGACCCATACAAGAAGCAAACTGACACCCACCATGAAGATGTGGCACGACCACGAACACGAAGCCAACAACAGGATCACAGCTCACCAGCTCAAATCCCCAGCAAATAAGACTACCTGAGCCACAGCCAGGCCCCCACCTAAGCAGAACACACCCCCAGCCAATCAGAACACAGCCAACCCCCCTACCAATCAGAACACTAGAAACACTTCAGTTTCCAAGCAGCCCTCAACTCTCTCACGCACTGACAGGATGCTTGCCAGGTGAATACTGATGGATGCTGGTCGGCAAAGGGAGAATTTTTTCCCCTTATTTTCCTCCCAAAAAACTAACCCCAATCACATACTTTCGTAGTGAAGCATGGATATCGAGCATATATATGAATGAAACAGTGAATGACAACCTAATGAGGAACCACAAACTCTGACAAGGCAAACCACAAGCGTAAAAACAAAGATCAAACCCCTTCTACCACTGGTGTTACCTAGGTAGGTCATAAAACGTCTGCAAAAAAACCACAGAGAGCACCAAGGCCACCACATCCCTCCTCCTCCTCCTCCTCCTCCTCCCCCCCTCCCTTCTACCTCTGATGATTTAACCTAGTTGGATCATGAAATGTCTGCAAGAAAACAACCCAGCTCAGAGAGCATCAAAGACCCTTCATGTCAACCCTGAGCTGCAAATATTCTCTTCTATTGGCAAGAATGCATCCATATTGTTTTCTTCTTAGGCTGGTTTTTAATTTGTTTGCGTGCCACCAACATTTGCTGCAAGTTGGGTTGCATTACAAGGTGAACAAGGAATGACTGGATGGGTGGGTGGATGGGTGGGTGGGTGAGTGAATGAATGAATGAATGAATGAATGAATGAATGAATGAATGAATGAATGAATGAATGAATGAATGAATGAATATTCTATTCTGTAAAACCATTGCAGGTGAGAGACGCTGCCTGCCCTACTGACTGGAAGGCTGTTTCAGGGCCACCTCACTGAACTGAGGGGAGCATAAGATCTGAAAAAGCAGCTGTTGTGGTTCACTGGCAGCAGGTGCAGATGGCTGAGGTCTCAGATGAGGATCCTGCATGTGATGTAGGGATGGGGCCAGGACCATCAGGGAGTGGAGTGCTGCCTTCAGAGATTGGGGAGGCTGGCAGCAGTAAAGAAGAGGTCCCTTAGGAGCCTGTGACCAGTGTGCATACGGGCAGGGCTGCTTGTAGGAAAGAGCAGCTTCAGCAGCATGGGCAATTCAGGAGTAAGGCTGCAAGGTAATGGCCCCTCCCTTAAGAGATAAAAGCCAGCTGAGAAACCGCAGTTCTTTGAAGGAAGCAAAGAAGTTTTTTTGCAGTCAAGCCTTGTGGATGTTCAGAGTATCTTAGCTGGTGTTTGGAGACTCTTTGTGTTTGAAATATTTCTTAGTAACTTTATCTGGTGTTCTTGGCAGCCTTGCACCACCTTGGCAAGGCTCGTTCTTATCAGAGACAATTAGTTTGAAACAGCCTTTTAACCGTGAAGGAACGGAATTCGTAAAGAATCATTAAAAAGTTTTGCTGTTCCCTCTGTTTCATTTTTGTTTCCTTGGAACAAGGTTCGGGTCAGAACAACAGCAGAGCGCCATCTCAGACAGCTGTCCAGCTGCCTTTGTTTTGAGTTCTGCCATTCTCCTATTTTACTTTAATTCCAAAACCGCCCAGAAGACTGCATCTGTTCCTCATTGGAAGAGCTCTTCTTCTCCTTCTTCTCCTTCTTCTTCTTCTTCTTCTTCATGCCCCACCAGAATTTCCACTGGCCGTTTCTTTTTTCTCTCCACTGACCCCCTCCCTCTCCCCCATTCCCTCAAAAACACAAGTTGAACTTTCGACTCCCCATAAAACGGTTAGAGGGAATCTGTAATTGATCCCAAGGGACCCATCCCGTCTTTCTCTCTCTTCCCATTCCCTTCCAGGAGGGTTTTTGGGTCTCTAAGTACCTCTTGGAGCTCTTTGATGTCAGTAGCACAAAGATCCAGGGGGGGCAGAGCTCAAGCAAAGGGCGGGGTACAGACAAAATCCCACATTTCTCAGAGAATTTGCCTGGGCTCAGAGCTCCCCATCTGCTTGGCTCAGAGATGTGGTGTGCAGAAGCCAGAACCAAGTTCAGATTTGGTCCATTCCAGTGGGGGGATTCAACATTTTTTACTACCGGTTCTGTGGACGTGGCTTGGTGGAAATGGCTTGGTGGGCATGGCAGGGGAAGGATACTGCAAAATCCCCCTTCCCTCCCCACCCCCTCAAACCTGCTTTCCAGCTCCATTCTCCTGCGCAGGGAACCAAAGGAGACCCAGCCAATCAGCTGGGACTCAATGGGAGGCAGAGAAGAGATGGGGTTGGTGGGGCCAGTCAGAGGTGGGATTTGCCGGTTCTCCGAACTCCTCAAAATTTCCACTACTGGTTCTCCAGAACTGGCCAGAACCAGCTGGATACCAACTCCATTCACATCCCGACCATGGCCGTAAGTCCTCAACTTAACAACCATGATTGAGCCCAAAATTTCTACTACTAAGCAGAACTCACAGTTGCTAAGTGAGTTTTGGCCCATTTTGTGATCTTTCTTGCCACTGCTGTTAAGGGAAGCACTGCAAGGGTTCAGTTACTCACACGGTTGTGAAGTGAGTTCAATCCATCACAATAGAGATGGAAGGGACCTTGGAGGTCTTCTAGTCTAGTCTCTTACTCAAGCAAGAGAAAACCTATACCAGTGATAGTGAACCTTTTTGTTGTGGTGTGCCAAAAACCATTTTCGCCCTCCAGGGGCTTGAGGGAAGCCTCTGCAGCCTTTGGAGGCCGAAAAACAGGCCCATTTCAGCACTTTCATTATTTACCGGAAGTGCTGAAATGGGCCCACTTTTTGGCCTCCAGAGGCTTCCCATGAGCCCCCGGGAGGGTGAAAATGATCTCCCCTGGGCTCCAGAGGCCCCTCTGGAGGATGAAAACAGACAGTTTTTCGGCCTCCCGTGGCTGCAGAGGCTTCCTTTGAGCCTCTGGGAGGGCGAAAAAGGCCTCAAACAGGCCCAAAATCAGCTGGGCGGTGCATGCATGTGCAGTGCAGTAAAGTTTGGCAGGGGCCCACATAAATGGCTCTGTGTGCCACCTGTGGTACATGTGCCATAGGTTCGCTGTCATGGACCCATACCATTTCAGACAAGTGACTGTCCAGTCTTTTCTTAAAAACCTCCAGTGATAGAGTACCAACAACTTCTGGGGGCAATTTCTGTTCCACTGGTTAATTGTCCTCACAGTTAGGAAATTTCTCCTTAGTTCCAAGCTGCTTCTCTCCTTGATTAGTTCCAATAGCGCGATTGCCATTTTCATTTTGGGCCAATTTCATTATTGGGGTTATTGTGATTTTCCTTTTGTTTTATGAACCATGAGAAATGCCTGTGGAGATTCTCAACCATCCAGGATGATGGAGTGAATCTGGATTCCCCTTGGACTTTGCTTGCCAGAAGGTCACCAAAGGGGAATCATGTGACCTTGGGATGTGTCATAACTACGAGTCCATTCCTGAGTGTTCGAGTTTTGTTCACGTGACTGTGGAGATGCCGCAAAGATCTTAAACTCCGAAAAATGGTCATCCAGGAACTCTCCAAATTGGTTTTCCAGGCCTTTCCACTCATTTGAACTGGATGCAGGGCTGGGCTGCTGGAAGCTCACAGGGGTTCAGGAGAGCCCCTAGCTAAGATTCTGTGCAGTTCAGAGAACCGCCAAATCCAACTCCTAACTGGCCCCACCCATCCCTTCCCGCCCCTGCCTTCCAGGAGTCCCCACGAGGCTCGTTTTAGATGGAGGGATATCAGAGTATATTCATGAACTGGAATAGAGCTTGGTAACAAGGTCAGCCCATGAATAGGCATAGCAACTAAGTCAGCCAATGAGGACTGTTTATGGAAACTGAAACTAAAAGTAGCCTAAGGTGGAAACTGAAACTAAAAGTAGCCGAGGCTGGAAACTGAAACTAAAAGTAGCCTAGGCTGGAAACTGAAACTAAAAGTAGCCTAGGCATGGCTATATGTTAACCTCTGAAACTGCAGCTATGTGGAGCTCTGAGGCTGTCTATTGAAGATGAAACTAACTTGCTTGCTTGCTGAAGACTGGAGTTCTGCTCTGAGTTTGCAACATATTTCTGTTTGAGTTTGCTCCATGTTGGAGAAATCTACAACTGGTTTGTAAAATCTACTTATGTTTATAAAGATGTTAAATGAAGCACCAGCCGTCTGTGTTTATTTTTCTGGTGCTGAATTATCACTGAAAAACTCTCAATAAGGGAAGTGCAGGGCGCACATGGAGGCTCAAGGAGGGCAAAAAACAGGCCTCCCGGAAGTTTGGGAAAGCCGGAAATGGGCCCATTTCCAGCTTCCTGAGAGTCTCCGGAGCCTGGGGAGTGCAAAAATGCCCTCCCACCACAATGGTGCAGGAGGTCAACTAGGCCATGCCCACCATGGCCACGCCCACTCAGCAACCGGGCAGAGAACTTGTTGCTAAAATTTTTGAAGTCCAACCCTGACTGGATGGCAAAGGCTTTCTTCAAAAGGGCCACACGCTGAAAGTTTTCATTTCCGGCGTAGTATTTTCAAATGGGCTGCTGCTTGAATGTCTCTGTCCCCATCCTTCATCTCTGCTCTTTTAATTCCTTAATTGGCATGACACATTTATATATATATATAAAAAACAAATCTAATTATGTGATTGCGTTCTTGTGTTTTTGATCCGGAAGTTGCCTCAGGGGTCCTGTTCTTAGAACCAGAAGAAAGTGGCTGAGGAATTTATCCCTTCTGTCATTCGTGAAGGGCTTTCTATTCAAGCAGAAATGCCTTTTGAAGTGTGAGACGCACAGTGGAGGGGGGAAAAAACAGATTTTCTGGATTTTCAACTCTGGTGAGCAATTCCACCTTTTGGACCCCACAATTTCTTAATTAAGAAATAGACAACTGGAATAACAGAATAACAGAGCTGGAAGGGAGATCTTCTAGTCCAGGGGTTGCCAACCTTTTGCACCTTAGGAACCACCAAACTCATAATTTTAAATCCCAGGGACCACCAATATAAATTTTGACTGATGGTGGATTGCTAACATTGATGGAAGAGAGAGAGAGAGATCTGATCTAACCTTTCTCTCTCCGTCTCTCCCTCCCTCCCCCCCCCCCCCCCCCCCCNCACACAAACACACACAGGCAGGGGTGGTATTCAAATTTCTAAATAACCGGTTCTGTGGTTGCGGCCTAATTTGTGGGTGTGGCTTGGTGGTCATGTGACTGGCTGGGCATGGCTTGTAGGTAAATATTATAAATATTTATGTAAATATTGATATTTTTTTTTATAACAAAAGAGCAACTTTTACCCAAAATCAGGCAAAACAGGCTGGCAGATTGAATTGCTCACAGAATCACAGATTCACTTAGAGATCTGAGTTTCTGCCATCGGCTAGTTGAGTCTGTACTGCTTCAGTCCGAAGGAAGGTTCAGCTCTGCTTAAAAGCAGAGCCGAAGATCTAAAGATTAGCTAGAAAGCAAGAAATCCGATGATTTCCTGCTTTCTAGCTAATCTAAATCTCCCAGCACAGCAGAACAGCTGATGGTCAGGAAAAGGAAAAATAGCAACTTAGCAGGCAAGTTTGCCAGGTAAGGAGTGAGTGGGCATGGAGAGTTCCCGCGGGCCATGTGGGCAGCACAGCATTGTGTTCCTGTGGAGCCTGGATTAATTGCTTTGGCGGGGGGTGCTCTGGGGGTAACATTTCTCTGAGGACTACCACATTTTTCTTGCACACCACCAGTGGGCCATGGCCCACTGGTTGGCAACCACTATTCTAGTCCAACTCCCTACTCTGGCAGGAGATCCTATATCATTTTAGACAAATGATTGTCCAGTCTCTTCTTAAAAACTTCCAGTATTGCAGCATATATAACTTCCGGTGGCAAGCTGTTCCACTGGTTAAGTATTCTCACTATCAAGAAATTCCTCCTTAGTTCCAGGTTGCTTCTCTCCTTGATTAATTTCCCTCCATTGCTTCTTGTCTTTCTTTTGGTGCTCTGGGGAATAGGTTGACCCCACCCCTTTCTTCTTTGAAGGGAAGGCCACACTTAGAATCATCAAGCTAGAAGGGACCTTAGAGGTCTTATAGCCCAACCCTCTGCTTGAGCAGGAGACCATTCCAGACAAATATTTGTCCAGTCTCTTCTGTAAAAATTTCCAGTGATAGAGCATCCATAACTTCTGGAGGCAATTCATTCCTTTGATTAATTGTCCTCATTGTCAGGAAATTCCTCCCTAATTCTGCAAAGGGGAAAGGGTGGACCAAACAGGAGAAGCCTTCCACCCCCCACCCCCAAAAAAAGAATAAAATATTTTGGGGAAATATGAAGAGGCAGAATATTATATTTCCTTAAAAGAGAAACGGAGAAACATGTTCTTAAAGGCAGTAAGCAGACTCAGTCTTTCTTAAAAGCCACCAGCAAATATTCTGTGCCCATGAAGAAAGATTGGGTCAGCCTATTTGCAAAACAAAAGAACTTCACCTCCAAGGATGGGATTAAAATTGACATTCTCCTCCATCTAAATTCTAAGAATAGGACATGGGCCTTTAGGACATAATAGGATTAAACCTCCATCGTTTAGCAAAAGACTCAAAGCCACATATCCAGAATGGTATAGGGTCTCTTGCTTGTGCAGAGTCAAGGGGGGAAGCGAGATTCATTTAACAACCGTGGTTACTAACTGAACAACTGCAGTGATTCACTTAGCAACTCCAGCAAGAAAGGTTATAAAAGGAGGCAAAACTCATTCAACCACTGATTTGCTTAGCAATGGAAATTCTGGGCGCAATTGTGGTCATACTTCATATACATGCGTACATACACCTAAAGATAGGTAGAATAGAATAGAATTCTTTTTATTGGCCAAGTGTGGTTGAACACACAAGGAATTTGTCTTTGGTGCAAATGCTCTCAGTGTACATAAAAAGAAAAGATACATTCATCAAGAATCATCAGGTACTACAGTGATAGTCATAGGGTACAATAAGCAATCAAATCATATAAGGAAACAGTCAATATAAATCGTAAGGATATAAGTGACAAAGTTACAGTCAAACAGTCAGAAGTGGGAGGGGATGGGTCAGTGGTGAGATTTTAAAAAAATTTAGTACTGGTTCTGTGGGCATGGCTTGGTGGGCGTGGTAGGGTCAGGATACTGTAAAACTTCGATTCACTCCCCACTCCTGAGGGAATGTTACTGCAAAATCCCTTTCCCTCCCCAGCCCCCTAACCTACTTTCCAGCTCTGTTGTCCTGTGCAGGGCAACCAAAGGAGACCTAGCCGATCATCTGGGACTTGGGAGGCAGTGAATAGATAGGGTTGGAGGGACCAGTCAGAGGTAGGATTTGCCGGTTCTCCGAACTACTCAAAATTTCCACTACTGGTTCTCCAGAACTGGTCTGAACCAGCTGAATACTGCCTCTGCCTCTGGCTGAGATCTTCAAACTCTTGTCCACAAGGGAGTCAAGCCAGTCCCCTCCATCCAAACAGGAGCGGGCAGTCATGCTGCTTCCAAAGGGAGAATCAGATTCTAAGAGGTTAAAACTGTGTGATTCAGAACAGGATTCCCCCAGCCTTGAGAAAGACAGCATGGAGATGGATGTAGAAAAGGAAGAGAATGAGAAAATTCAAGTTTTGTTTCCAAATAAACTGGCTTCTCCTCCCAGCATTCAGGTGAGGAGATTTCAACAACCCTGCCAAGAAGGGAGAGATCACCAGAGATTAGCGCACCCCACAAGCATTTCCACACCAGGCCCCGAGCATTTGACCTCACCTCAATCCTGAGCTTCCCCTACAGTTGCCTCGTTCCCCCTCCTCCATGGTGCATGGGTTTCTCAAGCCTATCCCCAATTTGTGGGTCCCACAACTGCTTCCAGGCAGGGTGGCTGGTTTGTGTCTGCTGGAGGAGTAGTTGAGGAATGAGAAAACCGACAGGTTCTCACCATGGAAGGAGCAAGATTATGCCGTCCCTTCCCAGGGACCCAACATTTTCCCATGAACTTCAGCTGAAGCTGTTCCTTGAACTCACACGGGTATAACAGAATAAATAGCAAGAATTGGAAGGGACCTTGGAGGACTTCTAGTCCAGCCCACTCCTCAGGCAGGAGGTCCTCTACCATTTCAGACAAATGGTTGTCCAAGGTTGTCTTCTTAAAAACCTCCAGTGCTCCAGTGTTGGAGCAACTTCTAGTGGCAAGCTGTTCCACTAGTTAATTGTTCTCACTGTCAGGAAATTTCTCCTTCCTTCCAGATTGGATTTCTCCTTGACTAGTTTCCATCCATTGCTTTTTGTTCTGCCTTTGATTACTTGACCATGGGGGTACTGCAACAGCCATAGGTGCAAGGACCCATCATAAGTCACTTTTGTCTGTGTTGGTATAACTTCAAAGAATTTGCAAGTCAAAGAAAACCTGCAAGAATTCTGAAGGCCCAAAGCTCTTCTGGTCTCTTGGCACTGTGCACATCCAACTTGTAGAATGCTTGGTGCTCTCTGAGCTTAGCTGTTTTCTTGCAGACATTTTATTACCCAAATAGGCAACAGTATTGTCAGAGCATTTGCAGCGTCACTACTATTATGAGACATCCCAGGAGCAAACATAGCACACAGAGACTTAGACATGTAACAGTGGTTTATCTACAAGATATATACAGAAATATATGTCGTAGGTAAAATACCTTACAAGCAATTAATCTTCTTCTTAACTCTACACGGAGAACTCTGCAATGGATACCAGACACAAGGAGAGAGAAAACACACCCTGTAATGGCTGCTTTATATAAACTCCTGTGGACTCATTCTTTGCCTTAAAAGAGCAATATCCATGCTATGCTGATTCATCCTTAATTGCATCAGCGTTACATTGCATCAGACTTACAGCAGCTGGCAGCTATTAAATCTTATAACTCAACATTATTATTAGTAAAGAGGCTCAAGAAAGAGTGTAGAGAAGAGCAACAAAGGTGATCAGGGGCCTGGAAGCTGAATTTTGAGAAGAACAGCAAAGGAACTAAGTTTTGCTTAAGGAAGAGAAGGCCAAGGGGAGATCCCAGAACAGTCTTCCCATCCTGGAAGGGGGGAGGGCATCCATTTATTCTCCAAAACACCTGAGGGTAGGACAAGAAGCAATGGGTGGAAGCTCCAACCTGGAAATAAGGAGGAATTTCCTGACAGTGAGAACAATTAATCATCTGAACATCCTCCCTCCTGAAGTTGTGGGTGATCCATCACTGGAGGTTTTCAAGAAAAAAAATGGACAACTGTTTTTCCGGGGTGGAAAATGGGTGGGTGGAATGGGTGGGCAGGGGGTTGAACTAGAAGATCTCCAAGATCCCTTCCAGTCCTATGATACTATGATTGGTGCAAGCAAGCTCAGAGACCACCAAGGACCCCCACCATTCAAACCTGACCTCCAAATACCTATTCATCTTATGCTCAGCCTGGGTCTATGAGTAAACACCTGCCCCAAACGGAGAAGATTTATCTGATTAGATATAGATTAACAGAGTTAGAAAGGACCTTGGAGGTCATCTAGTCCAACCCCCCACCCACCCAAACAGGAGACCCTACACCATTTCTGACAGATGGCAGTCCAGTCTCCTCTTGAAACTTCCAGTGATGAAGTTCCCACAACTTCCAAAGGCAACTTCTGTTCCATGAGTTGATTGTTCTCACTGTCAGAAAATTCCTCCTTATTTCCAGGTTGAATCTCTTCTTGGTCAGTTTCCATCCATTATTCCTTGTTTGGCCTACAGGTCCTTTGGAGAATAATCTGACCCCCTCCTCCTCTCTGTGGCAGCCCCTTAAATATTGGAAGATTTCTATCCTGTCTCCCCTGATCCTTCGCTTCACTAGACTAGCCAGGCCCACTTCCTGTTCATTCCTTCAGCCTTGGTGGCCAAGTATTTGGAGTGCAGCATTGCAGTCAAACTGTGCCCATTCTGAGCAGTTCGATCCTGACTGGCACAAGATCAACTCAGCCTTCTGAGGTGAGTAAAATGAGGACCCAGAGAGTTGGGGGCAAGAGGATGCCTCTGTAAACCACTTAAAGAGGGCTGTAAAGCACTGTGAAATAATATATAAGTCCAGGAGTGGCATTCTACCGGTTCAGACCGGTTCTATAGAACCGGTTGTAATGAATCCGCGCAGTTCAGACAACTGGCAAATCGTGCCCCTGGCTGGCCCCACCTCTCTCCACCTGCCCTTCCCCTCCCTACCCAGTCAGTCCTTATCAGTGATGTCAGTCCGACATCACTGACTGCATTCTCCCCTGCCCAGTCACTCCTTAAAGTATTACTTTCTCTTTTTTTCCCCTCCCGAAGATCAGCTGTTCCAATGATCAGCTGTGCCCAGTCTTACTGCTTTGCCCAGGAGGCTTCCCTCAGGCCCAGGAGGCAAAAAACCCCAGGGGGGGATTGCTGCAAAAAAAGAAGCCATGCCCACCTAGTCACATGGCCATACCAACCTAGCCATGCCCACAGAACCAGTTGTTAAAAAATTTGAATCCCACCCCTGTGTAAGTCTAATATAATGTTAGTGCTAATGCTATTCATAGGAGGCTTCCTGTCATGCCCTTGGTAGAGTCGGACTCTGAGGGAGCCAACAGGGAGTGGGAGTGTGGCTCCAGAGGTTGTGGAGGAGGCTGGGGAAGGGCAGAGGCCTGCTGGGCAGTCAGAGGAAGAACCAGGCCCATCCCCTCTTCATCCTAGGTCACGCAGGGAGGAATGGAGAAGGAAACAACTTGGCTTACAAGAGAGGAAGTGGCCATGATCCCCTTCATTGGTTGCAGCTGGGGAGAATAGTATATAGGAGAAATGATTACAACACAGAGTTGCCAGAAGCAAAGCGTGTGCTATTTTGGGCTGAAGTTATCTTGGTTGGCATCCTTCCAACAGACTGTGCCTTGTTATCTCCTTGAATTTGATAATTACTTATCCTGGTCAGTTTTGGAAATGTCCTCATTGTAGTTTGTTTTAGTTTTTTTATTTCACCTCTATTTGCTCATTAAGTTTGGACTGTATTGATTTCTTTTGAAGACTATTTCTGAGTAAGTTTTATCTCCAACTGAGAATTATTGAACAGTGGGGTCAAGTTGGAGGCATTAAAGGACATTTATTTACATTTTGGATTTTGTTACATTTGTGTTAAACTCCAGGTCATCACACCTCCTGAGACATTTAAGTCAGCATGTTTCCACCCTTGTGGGGGTTCATCAAGACCCCTCCCCTGGGCGATGTGCACATAGATGACCAAGGGGGACTCTTGGTGGCCAACGGAGCAGGGCTGGAGATCCTGGGGGAGCAGTGGGGCCTAGGAAAACAATGCACAGGCACATCCTAGATGGCAAAATAACAGAAAGGAAAGCCAAGTAACCAACCTCTAATCTTCCACCTCCTTTCCTGCCTCGCTGTCCTTCTTCCTCTCCTCCAGTGCACCTGATGTTCCAAGAGTTTATGGGAGCCTTCCAAATCAGGGCGGATGAGTAGGTGAGGTGGAGGTGGGGGGTGGGGGAAAGCGACTAAGGAGTATCTATGTAATTTACCAGCCTGTTTTAATTAAGCCTCTGAGGCAAAGTATCTGAAAACAAGTATAATTTGTTGCAAGTGAAAAGAGAGAGAGGGAAAGGAAGAGAGAAATACACCTCTGAAGTTTCTGTGTTGATGACTTGAGGGCCAAGAATGTAGGGTGTGATCCTTTGTTGCACCTGCCATTACCAACCTGTGAAGTCACCCAACATCAAAGAGGCTCTCAAAGTATCTACCAAGAGGTATTTCCTCATCGTTGTTTATTTGGAAAAGGGAGGTGCAAGAGGAAGACAGCTTTTGCGTCCTCGGAGTCCTGAGACTGGAAAAAACATAGGATCAAGTAGGATCCCCCTTTGAGGAGCTTCCATCCGTGGCTTCTTGTTTCTGCCTTGAGATGCTTTGGAGAATAAGTTGACTTCTTCTTCTTCTTTGTGGCAGCCCCTCCAGTATTGGAAGACTGCTACCATGTCATCCCTAGTCCTTCTCCTCATTAGACTAGACCAGGGGCTTCCAAATTTGGCAACTTCCAAGACCTGTAGACTTCAACCATGCAGGCTGAGTGAGGAATTCTGGGAAATGAAGTCCACTACTCTTAAAAGTTGCCAAGTTTGGAGACCGCTGGATAAAACAATTCCCAGTTCCTGCAATGTTTATCATATGCTACCTGGATGCCCAGGCTTTGCTACGAAACAATATGGCCACCCTTAGATTTTGGGGAGGAAAATAAGGGGGGGGGGAATTCTGCCTCTGCCTACCAGCATCCGTTGGTATTCATCTGGCTAGAGTCCTGTCAGTGTGTGTGAGCATTGAGGGTTGTTTGGAAACTGAAACAGTATTTGCTGTGTGAGCAAGAAGGAGACAGCAAGGAGCCTAGGCAGGGCTTAGCTCAACTGTTCTGTACTAAAGGTGCTTGGTGCTGTGAAACTGAAACTGAAACTCCTCTCCTCTGCTTGTGTTTTGCATTTGGAACAGATTTCTTTCCAGGTTGGGAAGGGCGAGTAAACTCCTTAGCATCAGAGCATGTTAATAATAATAATAAAGGAAATACTAATGCTCTGATGGTCATTTCGAAAAATCCTTTCTTAGTGAGCAACCAACCAGCTCAAGCAGGAGAACCTATACCATTTCAGATAAGTGGCTGTCCAGTCTCTTTTTAAAAACCTCCAGTGTTGAATCATCCACAACTTCTGAAGGCAAAGCTGTTCCACCATTTAATTGTCCTCAATTAAAGAAGTTTCCCCTTAATTCCAAGTTGTTTCTCTCCTTGATTAGTTCCAATGGCACAATTGTCATTTTTCCTAGTGTTAGTTTTGGGCCAATTTCATTACTGGGGTTATTGTGGTTTTTCCTTTTTTGTATGCGCCGTGAGAGATGCCTATGAAGATTAAATTAAGAATTACCTGTACTTCCTAACAGCAAGGACAATTAATCAGTGGGATCTCCTGCAACCAGAAGTTGTGGGTGCTTCATCATTGGAGGTTTTTAAAGAAGAGACTGGAAAGCCATTTGAGGACCTCCTGCTTGAGCAGGGGGCTGGACTAGAGGACCTCCAAGGTCCCTTCCAGGTCTATTCTGATTCTATGCCATGCACACCACCCAGCCATTCACCTGCTGGAGCCATCCACAGGTGTGAATGATGTACCTGTCACAGGGAAAGGAAGGCACATGAACAATGTGGTGGATCTTGTTCAGCTTGACAATTGACATTAAAGATCACTATCGTTCTTGCCGTCTATGATTATATAATAATAATAGCCATCATTTGAGTCAGAGGCTTAATTGGAGTTCCTCAAAATTGAGATTCTCAGGCAGAAGCATGCAAGAGCTGGTTGGAGACCGGTTCTTTCTTGTGTTCCCAGACAGAATTCTAGCCTCTCATCTCTGTTAATCCAGGTCAGCTGCAAGGAAATCAAAAGACAGAAGAAGGGGAGGCTGATGCAACCCAGGAATGGAAGCTGCACCCCTTTTTACCTGTCTTGCATTAAAAGGAGCAGGACTTTGATCACAGAGCTGTCACCACCCTTCATAAATGTAACATGCATATACAGATATTATATATACATATTAAAGAGCTGGAAGGGACCTTGTAGATCATCCAGCCCAACCCCACCCAAGCAGGAGACTCTACACCATAGAAGAAGAAGAAGAAGAAGAAGAAGAAGAAGAAGAAGAAGAAGAAGAAGAAGAAGAAGAAGAAGAAGAAGAAGAAGAAGAAGAAGAGAACAACAACAACTAACAACAACAACAACAACAACAACAACACAACAACAACAACTTTATTGTTCATTGTACAAGTACAACCAAAACTGTGGCATGCACGTCCAGCAACTGTTCACAATACAATTAAAACCAGTAGCACTAAGATGAAAAAAAAATGAGTACCCACGTCTCCATTTGCAATTTGAGAGTACCAATATCTAGCGAACACTAGATGGGGGAGCCCAAACTACTTTCTTAAAGCCTTCCAGTTATGAAGCTTCCACAACTTCCAAGGCAAACTTCTGTTCCCTGGGTTGATTGTTCTCACGGTCAAGAAAGTTTCTCCTTATGTCCAGGTTGATTCCTCTCTCCTGATCAGTTTCCATCCATTTATTCCAGTTTAGAAAGTGGTTAGAAAAAGCTTGACCCCCTTCCTCCTCTCTGTGGCAGCCCCTCAAACATTGGAAGACTGCTCTCCTGTTTCCCCTGGTCCTTCTCTTCACTAGACTAGCCAGGCCCAGTTCCTGCAACCGTTCTTCATATGTTTTATCCTCCAGTCCCCTCATCATCCTGGTTGCTCTTCTCTGCACTCTTTCTCAAGTCGCAACATCGTTTTTATAGTGTGGTGACCAAAACTGAATGCAGTACTCTAGGTGTGTGGTCTTACTAAGGCTTTATAGAGTGGTATGAGTACCTCCTTTGATCTTGATTGTATCCCTCTGTTAATGCAACTTAGGATTGCATTGGCTTGTTTGGCTGCTGCCGCACACGGCTGGCTCATATTTAATTGATATTTGAACTCTCTGGTGGACTTCCGTCTTGGCTGGCTTCCTTCCCCCTTGTTTTTACTCCAGCCCATTTGAACCCGTCTCCCTGCAACTCAGAGTAGCAAATTTATTTATTTATTATTTGTTTCAGAGAATTTATATAGCCGCCTTCTCTCTCCCAGTGTCTCTTAGCGGCTTATAGACAAGAAAAACAAAAAGTAGAGAGAAAAATTAAAAAATAATAAAGTAAGAATAAGTAATAATGACCCTCACCCACCCTCATCCCCTCGGCTCCATCCCACTCTGGATTCCCATGTCTTCAGGGCCTTCGGAAAGGGTGCCAGAGTAGGGGCCACTCTAGTTTCTGGAAGAATAATGTTCCAGAGGGAGGGAGACGCAAAAATATTAATGCCAAACATTAACCCTGCCTACATGAAAGAGTCCTTCTTTGAGGCTGCCTTAAATATTTCCCCATTCAGCTCCATTAACAGATAATTTATGCTCACCATTTTGCCAGAGTGCATCTATTTGCAGGGCATAATAAAGCCCTTTTCCAAATCAACTCCACTTGAGTACCACTTCCATTAATGTATGCATTTGCATGCAAGCTTTTCTCCAGCACACATCCTGCAGCCTTGTGAAATCCGGAAAAGTGCAAAATTGAGGAGGGGTTTAAACATATCAAATGAAATAAATCTGCCTTAAAATGCAGTACAGTATCTCTCAGCAAGACCTTTCTACAGTTGCTTGAATATTTCAGAGTTCCCCAATTTTTTGCCAGGAAAGAGCAAAGAGAGGAGAGGGAGAAGAAGAAAAAGAGGAAATGGGAGGGGAGGGAAGGGAAGGGAAGGAAAAGGAAAGGAAAGAAAGGAGAGGAAAGGAAGGAAAGGAAAGGAAAGGAAAGGAAAGGAAAGGAAAGGAAAGGAAAGGAAAGGAAAGGAAAGGAAAGGAAAGGAAGTTAAAAAGGCAAAAGAAAGGAAAGTAAAAGGGAAAGAAAGGAAAGGAAGACAAAAAGGGAAAGGGAAAGAAAAGAAAAGAAAAGAAAGGAAAGGAAAGAGGAAAGGAGACAGAGGGAAGGATTAATCTAAATTTCCAAAATCTTTTGCATTCTCCCTGTTGAGTTGTGTAAAAGCACTACAGAATTTTGAACTGTGTGATTCTTTGTGAGTGATGTGTGGAGGACAACTTCCTGACTTTATGCCATGTCAGTCAGTGAAGTCCTGGAGAGAGCTGCCTTTGCAAGGTGGGCAAGGGCCTTGCGTGTTTTACAGCACGCTTGTGTTTTTATGAGCTTTCTTTATGCCAGGTGCAACAGCCCTTTACCATTCTTCTCTGCTTTTGGAAATATTTCCTCTCTGATCTTTGGTAACCACCGAGAAAGCCAGGGCTGGGCAGATGCCCACCTGCTTTCAGGACGTGGTCATTGCGGCTTTTACGAGGGTCTGTCCCCTTCTCGAGCTAAATTTGGAGGCACTGTGTTGAGAAAACATTCCCCTCATCCCCCACCTCCCCACCCTCTTGCCTTTTATGCCAAAAAGAGAGTTCGACCTGATTTACGGGAGCGTAAACAAGTTGCAATAATTTGCAGCTTTGATTCAGAGAAGCCGGAAAGCCTGATGGGAAGGAGGGCAGAGAGGGAGGTGGAGTAGCTCAGAGCAAGAGGGAATTGCCACTCAGTTGTAATAATTGGGGAGCGGGGATTCAAGGAAGCTCATGGGCCCCAGCACCTCCAGCAGTTTCATATGGCCCGGTCATGACTCGAAACCACTCACTGTGTTGATGCTCTCTTCTCCAACTTTTGATCAAAACAGGAGGGGGGTTATCTATCTATCTATCTATCTATCTATCTATCTACCTATCTACCTACCTACCTACCTACCTCTCTATCTATCCATCCTGTCTATGCTATCTATCCTGTCTATCATCTATCTATCTTCTTTCTATCTATCTATCTATCTATCTATCTATCTATCTATCTACCTATCTATCTAGCTATCATCTCCCCCGCTTACCATCTTACCAACTTACCAATCTAATCATATCTGTCTGTATCTATCTATCTATCTGTCATCTCTCTCTCTCTCCCCCTACCTACCCACCTACCAACCTACCTAATCATATCTACCTGTCTGTCTATATCGATCAGTCTATTCATTCATCCATCCATTTATCTGTTTATCTTTCTCTTTATCCATCCATCCATCATTTTGTCCAACCATATCATTTATCTCTACAGTATTTGTCTATCAATCAATCTGTTTATCTATTTGTCTACCACTTGATCTATTTACCCATCTATTTATACATCCATCTATCCATCTATTTAACTATTTAACCATGTATCTATAAATAGTTAAACATCAATGTCCATCCATCATCTGTTCAACCATCTATCATTTATGTCTATCTGTGTATCAATCAATCAATCTATTTAGCTATCGATCTACCTATATAGTAACTCTCCCATCCATTTATCAGTTTAATTGTTTATCTATTCATCCATCCATCCATTATCTATCAATCATCTATCATTTATGTCTGTTTGTCTATCAATTAATCAATCTACTTATTCATCCATCTGTTTACCTATTTAACTATCCATCTATCCATCATCTATCCAAACATCTTTTATGTCTGTTTTTCTGTTTGTCTGTCTAGGAGGAGTGGGGAGGAGGAGAGGCAATTCTCACCCTCCCACTTGATGGGGCTCCGGAAAAGCATCTTATATACACGAGGCAGAGTCCTGCTTTGCTTTTCCTCCTTTTGGGGATGCTGAGCTGGGCTTTTGGTCCTTCATTTCCTCTTATTGTCAGTTTGAACTGTTTCCCTCCCTCCAAGAAAAGGAGGGACGACTTGCCCAACAGCTGCCCAGTTTCACTTCTCCTGCTCTGAAGGTCCAGTAAGTTGCATCATCCTGGCAGTTTTGGATGGGGGGGAGGACAGACCCTGGAACAGAGGAGAGCATTCCCCACTCTTTCCGGATTCTCTATTTTATGGCCTTTACAGCTTTGGGTCGGCCCAAATGGGAAGGGGGTCCAGACCCACCAGCCTAGAAGGGGGTCCAGACCCACCAGCTGGTTGTCACCAGCCCAGTGACAACCACTCCATTCCTGCTGCCCTGCCTGGAGCATGGCTGCTTTCCCCTCTGTCTGGGCATGATGGGTGAAGGGGGAGGGTGTGCCAGGCCATTGGAGACACCATCCTCTTCCTTTTGCCAGTCAGTCACCAGTCAGGCAAATTTCTTTGAAAGTGACTCAAGGCTGGGCAACGGGTTCACTCAATTTCCTGCCTGCATCTTCCAGTGCCAGGAAAGGAGACACATCAGGCACCCCTTATTCAGCTTTCTCTGTAGGAACGCATTGGGGAGGGGCTTCTGGTTTCCACAGAAAGTGGTTCTAGATACAACAGGAATCTCCAAACTCTTTGTGCACGTCAGCTCTCAGAATTCCCCATCCAGCACGCACTGGCTGAGGAATTCTGGAAGCTAAAGTCCACCAGTCTTAACGTTACCAAGTTTGGAGACCCTGGATGAGATATTTTGGAGGTTAAAGTCCACTAGTCTTAAAGTGGCCATGTTTGGAGATCCTGGCTGGGGAATTCTGGGAGTTGAAGTCCACCAGTCTTGAGGTGGCCATTTTTGGAGACCTCTGATCGAGAGGTCATCTAGGGTCCCTTCCAACTCTGTTATTCTCTTTCTACTCTAGTGTCCAGGCTTCCAATTTTATTTAACTACACCAAATCAAGCACACAGAGTGGGAAAGTCTTCTTTTCTCCAGTGAATCTTCAGATGGCATTCCATCAGATTTGAGCATCCTTTCCAGCCTTTTTCTGGCTCCTGAATTAGGGTGGGGTTTTGGTTTTTTTGAAGCCTCTTTGCCCATCATCCTCATCTCATTGCCTTTTGAGAGTAATCCCCCTCAAAACACAATGACAAATTTGAAGAAGGCTTCCTTATGTTCAATCATCCATACATTTGACAGAATAACCAGTTGATTTCCAGCCCTGGACTAATGAAGAACTCAGTTTCATCCATCTCAAAGAGGCAGAGAGGCCTGGGAAGACACTGTCCGTTGCTGTTATTTTTCCTCCCTCCTGCAGGACAAAATCTACTGCTGTGTGATTTTTGAAGACAGAACAGCCTTCCTTAATTTGAGGTTACCCCTGTGGCTTGGACTTCGTGTCCCATAACTTCCAGCCAGCATGGACTTTGTAACCAAAAGGGCCTCTAGTCAGATTATACATATCAGCAGCACTGAAGGGCGAAAAGATTAGCCAGTGCACTTCCAGCAACGAAATTCCAGGCATGTATTATCACATGTGGTGGACATGTTCAAAAGCAAAAAAAATACTGGACTAAAATACACATGTGCCTAGAAAAAATAATAAGGGAACATATCAGAAGTGGTATTCAGCAGGTTCTGACCAGTTCTGCAGAACTGGTAGAAGAAATTTTGAGTAGTTCAGAGAACTGGCAAATCCCATCTCTCTGGCCCTGCCCCATCTCTTCTCTGCCTCTCATTGAGTCCCAGCTGATCAGCTGGGTCTTCTTTGGTTGCCCTGCACAGGAGAACGGAGCTGGAAAGCAGGTCAGTGGGGTGGGGTGGGAATGGAGATTTTGCAGTATCCCTGCAATGCCCACCAAGCCACGCCTATCAAGCCAAGCCACGCCCACCAAGCCACACCCACAGAACCAGTAGTAAAAAAATTTGAATCCCACCACTGGAACATATCATTTTAAAACCAGAAATATTCCTGTTGGGCATCATAACCAGATAAATATAGTAAAAGAAATGCATATTTAATAGTACATGTGTTAACAGCGAGCAGAATCATGTTCGCAAACATTGGAAGGACGAGGAGTTCCCTACAAAAAAAAAAGATAATAACAAAAATTTTAGAATGCGCAGAAATGAATAAACTAACATTTGAAATTAAAGAAAAGGAAGGCATTGAATATTTTGAGGTATGGGATCTGTTCCAGCATTGGTTAAATAAGAGAAATAGGAGTTAGAAATTTGAAGATTACAAGAGAAAGATTAATCTCATGATCAGGGTTGTTTATTGTAACTTATAAATTGTGATTAATTGTTTTACTAATTAATATGTATCAATGTTATGAGGGAAAAGCACTGTTATCATGAAATTATCATTAGAGAAGACAATTACTATGATTATGATGAATATTACGCCAAGAAATGTGACCAAGTAACACACTGTATTTATGGATTTTGAACATGCTGCTCTTTCTTTTTATTTATACATTTATATATTAATTCTAAGAATTTTTTTTAAAGAAAAGATTAGCCAGTGATTGCCCAAGGGTCGGGGAGCCTAGCTGGGTTTGCTTTCTTGTTGCCATTCATGAGCGCACTAAAGTGGTACTTATTTATCTATTTGGATTTGCTTTCAAACTGTTTGGTTGGCAGGAGCTGGAGTGAATGACAGGAGCTCATCCCATCACCAGTAAATTGTCAACCCAGCATCCTAACCATGTGAGCCACCCATGGACCGGGGTGTCAAACTCAAGGCCTGCGGGCCAGTTGCGGCCTGCGGGGTCCTTAAATCTGGCCCAAATCAGTCCTTCCCTGTTTCCAGGGGCTGCCCTGGAAACAGGGAAGGACTGGCCTGCAATGTCTCTGCCAGAAAAAACAAACCAAAAGCAAAACAAAAGGAGAAATGTTTCCCTTTTTGCATTTCAGCATGCAAGAAGGGATGGGAAAGGAGAAGTGGAAAGAGGAAGGACAAAGAAAAAGAAGGGAAGATGGAAAAAGAGCAAGGAAGGAAAAAGAAGGAATGAGGGGAAGGAAGAAGTAGGAGAAGGAGTAGCAACAGTGGGATTCAGCTGGATCACAGCAGTTTGGAAGAACCGGTTGTTAACTTTCTGAGCAGTTTGATGAGCTGGTTGTTGGAAGAAATCATTAGGGGCAGAGAACCAGTTGTTAAATTATAGGAAGGGGATTATAAGGAGAGGGGCGGAGGGTCTGAATTAGCAGTTGGCCATCACAGGTGCCCCACTGTCACCCTATCCACATCTAACCCAGCCATGCCCACCCACCCAAAAGGTCAAATACAACCCTGATGTGGCCCTCAATAAAATTGAAGATGTGGAAGCATTTGATGCCACTCCCCAGGAAGCCCTGTTTAAAAGAACATTTCCTTTAGCATTTCTCTATCATTTTACCTGGAGAATCATATGAGCTGTATCTTGACTCAGATAAAGTGACAACCAGAGGTGGCATTCAGCCAGTTCTGACCAGTTCTGGAGAACCAGTAATGGAAATTTTGAGTAGTTCGGAGAACTGGCAAATCCCACCTCTGACTGGCCCCGCCAACCCCGTCTCTTCTCTGCCTCCCATTGAGTCCCAGCTGATCAGCTGAGTCTTGTTTGGTTGCCCTGCACAGGAGAACAGAGCTGGAAAGCAGGTTAGTGGGGTGAGGAGGGAAGGGGGATTTTGCAGTCTTCTTCCCCTGACACTCCCACTGCCAGCCTTCAAGAATCCTTCTTCTGCTTGTCTTTCTGGCTGCCATAGAAATGAGGGGAGGCAAGATTAATTGGGCTTTGTGTGGAGGGGGAAGAGTGCTGGAGGCTTGAGATGGTGAAATGTAAAACTTAGGAAAACTTTCTTCACTATGCTTACTTGCTGACTGCGCCTGCTGTAGCCTCTAATCTATTCATGCCAAGGTCAACCGTCCTGGTGAGCCAGATGTCTCAAATACCACCTGAAGATGCACCCACATGACATTATACACACCTCAGATTGCACGGCAGTTTGAACTATTGACCGTGGGAACATTGGGATAACTTTCTATATGTGATTTTCACACCTATTGGCATAGAAGAATAGAATAGAATTCTTTATTGTCAAGTGTGATTGGACACACAAGGAATTTGTCTTGGTGCAAATGCTCTCAGTGTTCATAAAAGAAATTCATCAAGAGTCCAGAAGCATCAGGTACAACACTTAATGATAGACATAGCCTCAGATCTTGCATTTCTTCTGATGTTACCACTTCAATTTTCACTCAAAGTCCTTTTCTCTAAAACAATGGAGTCTAAGGGTTTCTTTTTTGGATTTTGAATGGAGCCTCACCTGACACCCACCAAACCATGGCCACCAAGCCACGGCCACAGAACCGGTAGTAAAAAAAAATTGAATCCCACCACTGGTGGCAACCCTTATTCTGAGGGGCCAAGCCTCTGCAGTGGCCCTGCCAAAGGGCTGTCTGTCAAACAACTGGCATCCTGAAGATCCTCCACTGATAGAAGATTTACATCTACACACACACACACACACACACACACACACACACACACACCACTCCTCGGGTCTGGGAAAAGGGACAGACCCAAAGAAGAGCTCTAAAACAAGGCAGGCTTTCAGGTGTGCCAAAAATGGCAGTGATACCAAATGGTGTATTTTGCAATCCACTAAATAGGAGGATGCATGACCAGAGAATGTGCTTTTCCTATTGCAACATGCATTCCATCCTACAGGTGTCATTTTGGGTGGCTGGGAGATTTACACGTGGATCAAAAGTTGGTTACAGGTCCATTGCTGAATGTACATGATGTCATGGAAGGCCTGTTTAAAACTCTGAGGTGTTCAGGTGAAAGTTGTTGTCAGTCATGCCCCAACTTGGTCTCTTAAGCAAGAACAACCCTCAACTCCATTCAGGTGTGAAAAGTTTACTTTACCAAAGGTCAAGTGGATTACAGTATAGCAAAGCCAGAACTGAGGTTTGTGTGCCAAACTTTCCCAGTTAATTTGTCCCCTCCCATTGTTGATCCCTGTGTGGGACACGGTGGCTCAGTGGCTGAGAGACTGAGCTTGTTGATCAGAAAGGTCGGCAGTTCGGCGGTTCGAATCCCTAGTGTTACATAATGGAGTGAGCTCCTGTTCCATATCCCAGCTTCTGCCAATCAAGCAGCTTGAAAGCATGTTAAAAAAAAATGCAAGTAGAAAAATAGGGACCCTTTTGGTGGGAATAGTATTCCGTGCGCCTTCTGGCATTTAGTCAAGCCGGCCACATGACCACGGAGACGTCTTCGGACAGCGCTGACTCTTCTTCGGCTTTGTCATGGAGATGAGCACCGCCCCCTAGAGCCAGAAACAACTAGCACATTGGTGTGAGGGGAACCTTTACTTTATTGTTGATCCCTCATTATCCAATCATATTCAAATAAAATGTTTTGGAAACAGTCTCATCAACTGTAGACTACACAGTGTTGAGGTGCAGGCCCTTCCCAGCTGTCTGACATTGAAGTTGTGTCTCTAGAAGAAAAAATGAGTTGTTGGCTTCCCATCCAGCTGCCTCCCCACTGACAGCTGGTGACTCTTGAACCACATGTATCAGATGGCAGTTCTAACAGTTGTCTGTAGTAGGACATGAAACTATGGAGTGGCACTTTTGCTACTGCACGTAAAGAGGAATATTTTCCTTCTCTCCCTTTCACAGAATGACAGAGTTGGAAGGGACCTCGGAGGTCATCTAGTAGTCCAACCCCCTGCTCAATCAGGACATCCCTACAGAGTGACAGAGTTGGAAGAGACCTCAGAAGTACAGTTTGGATGGAGAGGAGAGAGAGGGAGAGAGGCCCCTCTCTTCTGCCCAAGTCTTGCAGGAGCTCAGCAAAACCATCTCAGAAACAGAAGCCCTTTTACATTTTTTCCCCATGTACTCATGCTCAGAACTATAACGCGGATAATATACTGTACTTCTCAATCTGAGGTGTAGCTGAGGGGGACTCCCACATGCTCCATAAGCAGAGGGCCCAGGGATGAGTGAGAAGGAGGCATTTGATTGTCCTTACATAAGGTTGGATAAGATATATTTTATTTTTATTTATTTATTTGATTTGAGTTGTCAATCACTTATAAGATAATAGGTATAAGTATAAATATGAGTAAGAATACAGAAAACAGGTACAATTAAATGGGGACAATAGGACAGGGACAAGAGGCACATATGGTGCACTTATGCACGCCCCTTACAGATTTCTTAGGAATGGGGTGAGGTCAATAGTGGATAGTTTGAGGTTAAAGGAGTGGGAGATTGGAAGGGTTGAGATCAGGAGAGATTCTTGACTTTGTCAGCAAGCACACAAAGCTATAATAACATCAGAAGGAGTCTCCCAAAGGTTTTCTGCCCATTTTTAAGCTAAAGGGGTGGAGAACAGAGGTGGTATTCAACTGGTTCTGACCAGTTCTGGAGAACTGGTAGCAGAATTTTTGAGGAGTTTGGAGAACCGGCCAATCCCACCTCTGACCAGCCCCATCAACCCCATCTCTTCTCTGCCTCCCGTTGAGTCCCAGCTGATCGGCTGGGTCTTCTTTGGTTGCGCTGCACAGAAGAATGGAGCTGGAAAGCAGGTTAGTAGGGTGGGGAGGGAAGGGGGATTTTGCAGTATCCTTCCCCCAGGAGTGGGGTGGAATGGAGATTTTACAGTAACCTTCCCCTGCCACGCCCACCAAGCCACACCACACCCACCAAGCCACGTTCACAGAACCACTAGTAAAAATGTTCAGATCCCATCACTGCTGGAGAAGTAAGGGTTTAAGTGTGGGGGCAGGAGCAGAGGCACACTGTTCCCAAGCACGCCTTTGATCCCACCCCCCCTGGCCCCAAACACGGGTGCTGGATGGCAAAGAGGCAGAGCTGCAAACTGAAGATGATTGACAGGTTGCAGGGTGGCCTCATCTCTGGGACATGAGCCCACTTGGTTGGCCTGGAGTTGAGTTATGCAACTAGGTTGTCTATCTCATCAGAGAAAGGAGGACTGTCATATCACAATTGCTAAACTTAATAGGCAAAGCAACGATGATAAGAACCAAGATGGGTTCACAGCCTCTGTCTCATCGAGTAGACGTCATCAGGAAGCATGATCAGTGTTGACTCTGGACTATTCCCCACTCTGGAACCTGTCAGAAATGAATCAAGATAATCTGTTTTCTTCTAAAGCCCTCTGGATACATGGCTCAGCTACCTTCTTAGCAACTTTCCCTAAAAGGAAGACTGGCCAGACTCTGGGGTCTGGCAAAGGACTTCTTGAGGAAATGTAGTGCCAACCCTTCCTCCAAGGCAACCAGCTCCAAAGACCCTATTTTATAGATCCAACCCCCCTCTCAGTTCCTGCTGGGTTTCCATCAGGAGGTGAAGGTGGATGAATTCACGATCTCAAGGATCTTGTCCACTTCCTCTTGAGTGACAGGTTCAAACTCATCCCAGCTCACCGCACAAGACCTTGCCTCATTCATTTTGTCAGGACTTGCTCAGTTGGAATCCGACTCCAGATGAATCTAAATGACTCTACTCGGAGAGTTTCACCACCCTGATTGACATGGGCGTCATTCCTAATAGGGGCTCACTCCCACTTCACCTCCCCAGCAATGCTCTGGTCATCCCTTCTTATGCTTCCCCTCCCAGAAGACACCCCAAATCTGCTTTGAGTCTTTTTGAGTCCCCAGCTTTCCTGGTCTATGATGGAAAGCAGGTTGCTTCATGGTCAGAGGCCTCTCCACAAGGCCCACAAGGAGCTTATGGTGCACTATAGAAGGAAAAGATCAGACATCCAGCCCTTGTGTCAGCTTTGGAAACCTTATTCAATGCTGCCACATAGCCTGAGAGAGTGGGAGGGGGGTAATTTTAATTGAGTAGCTCTAAGTAAACAAAATAGAACTATTTTGTAGTTCAAGGTCATGGAGTGTGGCACAGGAACAAAAAGGAAATTACTTTCAGATTGGTTCATGTGACGTGATGACTTGGGAAAAAGGGATGGTTTGTAGTTTGGGACATTGTGGGAAGTCCGGAAAACTTTCAGTTTTGAGATTCCACAGATGTGCCAGGTGCTATTCTAATAAAGGTACTTTTGAGATGACGTATGTCTCGGAGTTACTGATTGGAATGGATGTTTGCTGGAATGCTGACACCTTGCGTATCAATGGAGACTGAGTGGAGCAAGAAGCCATTTTTAAATTTTTTTAAAGTTTTTTTTCATTTTAGGTTTCTTTTTCACAACTTCTGGGGGCAAGCTGTTCCACTGGTTAATTGTTCTCACTGTCAGGAAATTCTTCCTTAGTTCCAGGTTGCATCTCTCCCTGGTTGGTTTCCATCTGCTGCTTCTTGTCCTCTATTCAGGTGCTTTGGAGGATAGGTGAACTCCCTTTTCTTTGGGGCAGCCCCTCAAATATTGGAAAACTGCTACCATGTGAGCCCCAGTCCCTCTTTTCATTAGACTAGACATACCCAACTATCCAACAACTGTTCTTTATATGTTTTAGCCTCGTTGAGTATGTTTTTCTCTGTGAGTAGAGAATATTCAATTCAATGTATAGAATATGAAGGATGTGTGTTTGTGTTTGCTTTCATAGTCATGATGTGCACTGAAGATGGTATTTAATTTCGTTGTACAAGGTGTAATGACAATAAAGTAAACTAACTAACCAACAACCACATGATAGAAGCCATGCCCTTTTTTGTATGTGTGTCATATGTGGTCCATGTTTAAAAAAAAAAAGGGGGGGGGAGTGAGGCTTCATTTTGATTCCTCTTCCATGGATAGCTTTGTCCATGTCTTAAGTACATGTGCCAAGGGGGTTGAGGCAGACAAGACTTTAGCTGCTACTCATTGTTGTAAATCAGAGGTCTCCAAATTTGGCAACTTTAAGGCTTGTGGACTTCAATGCTCAGAATTCTCCAGCCAGCTATGTTGGCTGAGGAATTCTGTGAGTTGAAGTCCACAAGTTTTAAAGTTGCCAAGTTTGGGGACCCCTGTTGTAAATGATTAAGAAACCTGTGAAAAGAATGGCAGGGCATATATTTGTCATTTTGCATTTTTACCAGATGATGAAAGGGGAGGAAACTCACACCAGGTCCAGTAACAACCATTCATCAGAGGAAAGAGAATAGAATAGAATTCTTTATTGGCCAAGTGTGATTGGACACATAAGGAATTTGTCTTTGGTGCAAATGCTCTCAGTGTACATAAAAGAAAAGATCCATTCGTCAAGAATCATAAGATGCAACACTTAATGAGAGCCATAGGGTACAAATAAGCAATCAAATCATATTAGGAAACAATCAACATAAATTGTAAGGATACAAGCAACAAAGTTACAATCATACAATCATAAGTGGTGATAAGAACTATGAGAAGTTTAATAGTAATAGTAATGCAGACTTTGTAAATAGTTGGACAGTGTTAAGGGAATTATTTGTTTAGCAGAGTGATGGCATTCAGAAAAAAAACTGTCCTTGTGTCTAGTTGTTCTGGTGTGCAGGGCTCTATAGTGTCATTTTGAGGGAAGGAGTTGAAACAGTTTATGTCCAGGATGTGAGGGGTGTAGAAATGTTCACAGTTCTCTTTTTGAGTCCTGCAGTATACAGGTCCTTGATTGAAGGCAGGTTGGTAGTAATTGTTTTTTCTGCAGTTCTAATTGTCCTCTGAAGTCTNAGAAGAAGAAGAAGAAGAAGAAGAAGAAGAAGAAGAAGAAGAAGAAGAAGAAGAAGAAGAAGAAGAAGAAGAAAGTTCTGAGCCTCTGTAATCTACTTTTCATTTAAGGTGAGAGTTAATATGATCATCTGTTCTGTGTTGTCTATAAATATGTTGCAACAAGTTCAGGTAATTATTGCTTTTATTGACTGCAGTGTTTTCTCTTCCTCGTTGTTATGGTTGTGTTTACATGGTTTTTGTCAACTGTTATCTCCCCGTACAACTGCTTGGAACAATGAAATCCAAAAAACACCAGGAGGAACCTGATACCATTCATGGGAAGTTATTTCTGCTGAGAAATTGGAAGGTCCTACAGCTATGAACCTCCAGACTGGATTTGTAGAAGGTTGTTAGATAAGGGAGTTGCCTTTCAAGAGTGTCTTTCTCATGAAGAGTTCCAGGAAATAGTCTGGAAAGCCTGTCTGAACGGCATGATTCTTGGAAAAGTGCAGGATCTCATCCTATATTGTTAATCTTATCAGGAAAGATGATTCCTATTACCACTTGGGTTCATCAGAAATATCTGGCCTTCTCAGAAATGTTGGATGGGTTAACAAAGAAAATTCAGCCCCAGATGTTGACATATCACTCAACTTTTCTGAAAAGGCAGTTTCTGATTAATCCAACAGACCCACCATGTTGGAAGAGTAAAAAGTTCATGAGGTCAGTAAAGGAGAATGTTTGTAGCTCAGAGTTGAAATGAGGTGTCCTTGGTGCTTTCTCAGCACTGATCATGTTGCCTATTTTGGGTAATGAGACATCTACAAGAAAACAACCAAACTTGGAGAGCACCAAGGGCCCCTCATGTCATGAAATAAATCCTCCTGCAAGCAAATAATGCAAGA
Organism: Laticauda laticaudata; assembly: GCA_004320025.1. Classification (NCBI taxonomy): domain Eukaryota; kingdom Metazoa; phylum Chordata; class Lepidosauria; order Squamata; family Elapidae; genus Laticauda; species Laticauda laticaudata. The sequence goes on along the minus strand of BHFT01018716.1, from coordinate 31,258 downwards.
CGAGTCCTCCCCATAGAAAAGATGACCAAGGCAAGGCCATCTGTTGGCCATCTGCTGATAAGGAAGTTCACTCAGAAGCAATTTGTTTGAACTGGATCTATCTTGCATGGAAACTAAGATGTTTTTTTTCCCAGTCTCTGGAACAGAGATTGTCAGCTGGTGCTCCATTCAAAATCCAAGGAAAAAATACTTAGACTCTTTTAATTAGAGAAAAGATATCTTTTATTGGAAGTCAAGTGGTCGCAACAAAAGGATTCTGAATCTGAGAAAATGGGCACGTAAATCACATATACAAAGTAATGGTAATGTTCCCACCCCCAATAGTTCAAATGGTTCTTTCAGTTAAAAGTTGTGAATATCATCATGTGGACATCCTCCAGGTGGTGATGAGGCTCTGCCTTAGGAATAGTTGATTAAAGGTTTTGGCAGTTCCGCATAAATAGGAGAGAAAAGCTAAGCAAAATGTACTCCCCCACCCCAGCTTTATACACTTCCAGTTGTAAACACCTCCATGCTCATCTTCCCACAACTTTCCCCCCTCCTCCCCCCATACTTTATGACAGATCGAAAGATGCAAAGCAAAAGAGAAAGTCTTGAAGCGCTGAAAAATCTTAAGGCTGACATCTGCCCCTCCTGAAAGAAAAAAGGACGTTTATCCTATAAAAAAGAACATAGAAGGGTAATCGTCAATATACAGGTAACATTGAAATATTATTAATATTTTTAGGTTTATCAGGATATTTAGTAGGAAATGCCCCTCACCAGTTAGGACTCGAGCATCCTTCATTGACCCACACTCATCTTGGGAAGGAGGAAAAGTTTCCAACAACAAATATTGATTCAAACACCCTCCGTTTCCGAGAACCTCAAATCTCTTTAACTTCAAAGAAATGTGTTTAGCCTCAATTAGCCAATGAGACAGCAAGGATCAATCTGGGTTGGTCCCTCAAATCTGGAAGATGTTCAGGTTTCAACAGACCAACGTGGAAGACAGGTGGACTCTGTCGAAGAGGTTTTTCGAATTTCAATTAGACCTGCACCATGAGTTCACAATGCTTTCCAAATGAAAAGGCCCAAATAACTTAGGGTAACTTTTTTAACTTTTGGGTGGTTTTGCAAATTATCTGGTGGTAAAAAACTTTGTTGCCAACCTAATATGTTTTTGTGGAGATCTCTTATTGTCTGCAAAATTTCTTTGAGCTTATTGCATCAATCTAATGCTTTACAGTAACCGGGCCATGGTAGTCTTGTGTATCCATCATCTAATGATGAATGTTAGGCTTCTTCAACGTGGAAAGTTCGGGTATCGGGTACAAATGTCTTGCCCCGATGCAACTTATAAATGGATGTGACCAGATATATTTACGGAATTGTATTACGCCACCTCTAAGCATAATGGCAAAAGTCACGCACAATTACTGCTGATAATTTAGTAACACCTAAGATATTGCTCAATATCCGTGAATTAGTCCTCTCACAAGCCCCATTGGTTTGGGTGGTGCGCGGAGCTTAAGCTCCTGGTGGGAACCCAATCACTTCAGGAACTCCTATTCCAAAAATCAAAGTTAATTGACACCCCTGTCTGAATTATCCTATTCAAGGAACCCCCATTGTTAACCTGTAGATATGAAAAAACAGTTTACCAACGTTTTGCAGATGGGATCTCAACAAGTTATAAATGTTACTTGTTGGAAAAAAACAAATCATATACCACCCCAAATAACTTCTTATACTTTCAGGTAATTACACTTTCAGGTAATTCCACTATAAGTCCATAAGAGATTCTTCAGGAGCAACGTTGGTCCTAGCCCACATTTTATAGCAAGCCTGCTTGCCTTACCAGGAGGCGTTTGGCTGAGGCACAAATAGAAACAACTAGGCTACATAAGTTTCCAATGTCGCTTCAAAGTAAGCAACAAAAATTGCCGTTTAAACCAAGTGTAAATTTTTCACGAATCAAAATGGACCAGCCGCTTTAGGTCACTAGCTTTGCTGTTTGAGTCATCAATTTCTATATATTGGCTCCTCAGTTTTTCTGGCAACATATAATGGCCACCCATGCCAATCCATCTCTAACGCGTACAATTATTTGAGTAAGCATAAGGAACCAGTCATCAAAGTTTAGACATCTCTTAATTGTCAGTCCAATCATTTCGATAAATCAACTTTCCTGGTTTCTTCTTTTGGGCTCGTGGTAACCACACGGTGCTGCAACACTGGTTGTGGGACAATCGGCCGTACCACTCCTCGGCGAGCACTATTGTATTGAGGTAGTCTCGAGAGAGCGCATCATCAGAAAATTCCTCCCCCCTGAACTGACTTCAAAAAAATTAAAGCATTTAAACTATTCGCAGCGAATTGTTTGGGGGACAGCTTTCCAGGCATTTCAAAAGCCTCAATGTTTATATCAGTCCACACCTATAAATGGAATGTTCTTTGGCTCCTTCCAGAGAAATGCTCCAGTAAAGCCAGCAAACTGCAAAAGCGTTCTTTTTCCACAGACGCCCGTCTCCTTTCGGTCTTCAGATAATTACGAGGAAAGTTATACGCACATGGTTGTAAAATCCTTCTCATTGCTTGCACATAACACCCTCCAACTGCTACGTCACTCTCATCGGCTTTGGACACAAAATGGAGCATCCATGTCGGGCTTGAGTACTGTTCCAGCAGCAAACAGTCTTTTTCAGCTTTTCAAAGCAGCCGACATTCCAATGACCACTGGCAGTGGCCTCACTAGGCTTTGGTTCACCTCCCCTTGGTTCTTTAAGGAGATTTTGTGATAGGCAATGCTATTCTTCACAAAAGCCGAGATAATTGTTGCGCAAAGTTGGTGAATCTCAAGAAACTCTGAAGTTGTATTCCTGGATGCATGAGGGGCCCATTCAACATAGCACAAACCTTCTCTGATCATTTCTATGCCTCATGTGAAGAATGCATAACCCAAATAGTCTAATTTATTCTCTGATGGATTCACAACTTTTGACAATTTTGCATATAGCTTACGGCTCGGAGTTTTTACTCCCCTCGCCCAGTTTATAAAATCCGCCAGTTTGTAACACCTCCGCTCACTTCCCACAACTTTCCCCCCTCCTCCCCCCATACTTATGAGGCTGAAAGATGCAAAGCCAAAGGAGAAGTCTTTGAAGGCTGAAAATCTGAAGGCTGAACAGAGATCTCTTTCGGATCCAGGGAGGTGGAAAAATGCCCTTCCACTTTCTGGAGGGCCATGGATGCCCCCTTTCCTGACATCTGAAGAAAACCTAGGTTTGTGTTGGGGGGGGAAAGGGAACCCTTTTTGAACCATCTTGGCAAGCTTCCTAAAGCAGCACCCTCAGGCCATGGAGATTGGCGCACATCATAGGATTATATTCCAAGTTTGTGGAAATTCAATTTTTTTAACGACAACTGTGTTCTGTGGGCGATGGCTATGTGTTGACACTGGCTGGTGTCATGTTATTGCTGGGCATGGCCAAACTCAACATCACTCACATTGAGGCACGCATCTCCTCACACTGCCCTTTCATGACTGTTGTGGATCGCTGCAACAGTCATAAGCATGAAAAATAGTCATAAGTCACTTTTCTCAGTGCGGGTTGTAACTTTGAATTTGGTCACTCCCACACAAGCAAAGTACCAGCATAAGGAGGGAAAAAATTCCAGAGACATTCCTAATGACAGGAAGTCATTCCTGCCAAGAATGTAATAAGATTAAGAAGAGCAGTTTCTTAAGCCAAACAACCAGAATGTTTCCTTCCTGCCTTCTTAGCAGGCCATGTAATTTATTTCTGAACTGCTTAGAATGTAACAATGTTCCAGCGAAAGTGTACAACTGGTAGAAATCCCACCCCTGAATTACTATAACTATTCTGACCCCAGGCTTCGTAAGCATAATTAGTTCACAAACATTGTTTTTATAAAAAGGCGACAATTAATCCCCCTATTTTTTGCAATCGCAGGAATTGTTTCCATCTCCATGTCAGAACTAATCATTAAACAGCCCAAAGAGTAAGCACACCACCTTTCAGTTTCTGTGGACAATCGCGCCAAAAACAGATTAGCTAAAACCAATAAACTAAAAGAAACCCTAACCGAAATACAAAAAAAAAAAAAAACAACCAAAGTACTCAGAGCTTCAAGGAGGACTCGGAACTGATCAAACTACTTTGCTTCCTGCAGAGGTTTCATCATTTAGGCCTGATTTTATCCCTTATGGGAAGGGCAATCACCTCCCAGCCTGACTCCCAAGTCACCCCTTTTGTGGCAGCTGCTCTTGCCCACACTGGGAACAGGATCCCCTGGGTCCTCTGCCTCACTGCTGCCTCACTACGGAGCCAGCACCCCACTCCCAGATGGTCCTGGCCCCATCTCTGTATCGAATGCAGGACCCTCATCTGAGTCCTCTCCAGACTCCCTGACTGGTCCCCTTTCTTCCCCATTGTCCAATTCCGCTGCCGTGTGCACCAGCTGCTGGCAAACCACAACAGTAACCAGTTTGGAGCTTTGGGAACCATCTCTGTGAGTTTCAGAGAAGACCACAGTAGGTGAAAGCAGAAGTGTCCCACTTACTTACAAAAGGTTTTTCTTGGTTTCCTGACCCAGTGTGATAAAGCTGTCCAAGGTTGGATGACACAGAATGGCAGTCTGGGAAGCCCTTTGATTTTCTTTCTTCAGACAGAAGCCACCAGGAGAGAGCAGCCAATGTTTTCTGGATGAAGAATTAGGAGAGGTGGGATTCAAAAATCCCAGCAACCAGTTCACTGACTGGTTGCTGGGTAGGTGTGGCCTAATTGGTCTCCTGCACCAGGTGTTTTTTTTCCCTCCCCAGGCTCCGTAGGCTTTTCTCGAGCCTCCAGGAGGACAAAAATGTCCTCCCCGGGCTCTGGGGGCTCTCTGGAAGCTGGAAATGGGCCCATTTCCAGCCTTCTTGAATTTCCAGGAGGCCTGTTTTTTGTCCTCCCTGAGCCTCTGTGTGCACCCTGCACTTGCCTGCATCCAAAACAGGCCACATGGAGACTCCTGGGAGGGGAGGGGTGGTTCGGGTCAGCCAGGAGTGGGATTTCTCCAAATTGCACAGAATCTTAGCTAGGGGCTCTCCTGCTCTCTCCCCAGCAGCCCACCCTTGCATTCTCCTCTTGCCTGGGTGGAGTTTTTCATCCCTTACCATTTGCAAGAGCCCACCAAGACTTGGCCTCTGTGGTGAGAGAGGAGTTGGCTTCATTTTCCCTTCTGCTGCCCTCTGTGGCATCTTCTCCAAACTGCCAAATGCTGGATTTAGCAGTCTGAAATTAGCAAACCAGATTCCTGCTTATTCCTCATGTCGTTAGCACCTGCAGAGATGCCCCGGAGCAGGGCATAGACACTTTCTGTACCCATAACATTCTGTTATTGCTTCTTGCCTCTCTCAAAGTTGAAAAAGATTTCGTGTTTGTTTCCCTAGCAACCAGCACAGAGTTGGGGTGGTCCAAGAGACTGAGATCCAGGTGGGGGAGATCTTTCCAGCTCAAACATCTGCCTTTGTGAAGTGTTGCATCTCTCTTGCTGCCTACCACTGCAAAACGCATCGCCCATTGGGATTAAAAAAGTGACCAGGTTTGGGCCAGTGACCTACAGGCGAACCAACACATGAATTTTTTATTCCAACAAAGGAAAATGTTCAGGGTTAGCTTGGATGTCTTTTTGCAGATGCTTCATTACTCAAACTAGGCAACGTCATCAGTGCTAGAAGGGAGGAGGAGGAGGACTGTGGGGTCCTTGGTGCTCTTTGCATTTGATGGTTTTCTTGCAGATGTTGCATTACCCAACCAGATAACATCAGTGCTAGAAGGGAGTGGAATTTGAGGAGGAGGAGGAGGAAGAGGAGGAAGATGACAATGACAATGACAATGACTGTGGGGTTCTTGGTGGTCTCAGAGCTGGATTGTTTTCTTGCAGATATTACAATACCCAGCTAGATAATATCATAAGCTCTAGAAGAGAGTTGGGTTTGCAGGGAGGAGGAGGAGGAAGAGGACTATAAGGTCCTTGGTGCTCTCTGAGTTTTGTTGTTTTCTTGCAGATTTTTCATTTCCCAACTACGTAACATCATCAGTACTAGAAGGGAATGGGTTTTGTGGGGTGGGAGGGAAGAGGAGGAGGACTGTGGAGTCCTTGGTGCTCTCTGAGCTGGGTTGTTTTCTTACAGATATTTCAATATCCAGGAAAATGACATCATAAGCACTAGAAGGGAGTGGGGTTTGCAGAGAGGAGGAGGAGGAGGAGGAGGAGGAGGAGGAGGAGGAGGAGGAGGAGGGAGGAGGAGGAGAGGAGGAGGAGGAGGAGGAGGAGGAGGAGGAGGAGAATGACTATAGGATCCTTGGTGCTCTCTGTGCTTGGTTGTTTTTTTGCAGACGTTTCATTACCCAAACTAGGTAACGTCATCAGTCCTAGAAGGGAGTGGGGTTTGCTCACCAAACACTGAGCACTGATGATGTTACCTAGTTTGGGTTTGGGTCATGAAACGTCTGCAAGAAAACAACCCAGCTCAGACAGCTCCAAGATCCCCTCATTTCTATTCTCCCACTTGCTTGCCCGCCCACAGAGGCTTCAGAAAGCTGATGTCTGGGGTGACTATTTTCTAGTCCAGTTTTTCTCTGTTGGACTACAGTTCCCATTGGTGAAGTCACTCTGGCTTCTGAGGCCGTGAAGCCTTCTCTTTCTGCTGATACGTGGGGCCTGGCTGCTAGAGGTGGACACCAAAGGCAAAATCTCTTCCTGCATCTTTCTGAATGGCACAAGGGTTAAAGAGTTTGATCCTGATCGACTCAAAGTTGACTCAGCCTTCCATCCTTCCAAAGTTTAAAAAAAAAGCTTGAATGATCAGATGAGAGGAGAAAGAAGAGAAAAGTGCAGGATTGGCCCTCTGTGCTTTTCTCCCCTGTGCTTTTCTCTTCTTTATCCTCTCAGCCAATTGGCTCAGCAGAGCCTCAGCTCTGGCATAAAGTGAAGAACTCAAGTTTAGATGGAATAGAAAATGAGAGGAAGACGCAAAGGAGATGCAGATGGAATTTTCACGATGGAAGGTACCATGGACGATGGTGGTTCGAGGAGATCTTCTCTTCTTCTGGAGAAATTAGCCATCCAAATCTGGCTCCCCTGCCTTGGTCAGGTGTCAGCCTCCCAAATGACAAAATCAATGGAGGTCATGGTTATCCCAACAGTGCTTTTCCAAAGGCAACGGGACTTTTCTTGGACTTTCTTTTCCCTTGAAAACATTTCACTTCTCATCTAGGAAGCTTCTTCAGTTCTGACTGAATGGTGGCCAGATGACTACAAAGAATATATATACATACATATATATGTGTGCTGTTTAGCTTCCTTCGGGTATTATCCCACGTCATTGTAGTTCTGTTAAAGTTGTAGCAGGAAGCTAAACAGCACACATGTAAGTACCCACGAAAGCTCATTGGAAGTATTAGGAAACGTGCGATGAAGTCTCATTCACATTTTCAGGCTTGTTTTCAGCTTCTGTGCTGATCTCAGAGTAATGTTGAGCTTTGCACATGGAGTATGTGAGTTTGCCATTGAGAAGCACAGCTGGAAGAACAAGCGCTGAAGATTGAAATGAGACTTCATCGAAACGGTTGCTAGATACTTCCAATATCTACGCGGGAGAAAACCAAATAACCAAAGAGTCACCATACAATATCTCGCGGAAAACCTCAAAAACATATATATATGGTGTTGTGTGTGGTGTGTGGTGTGTGTGTGTGTGTTGGTGTGGTGTGTGGTCAGCTTCCTTCGGGTATTATTCCCACGTATATTGTAGTGCTTTTCAAAATTGTGCAACTGGATTCTAGCAGGAATCTCATTCTGCAATATCAGGCTTCTGTATGATTGTTGTGTCTCACAGCTCCTGGTTTTAAATTTGAGCTGGTCATTCTGATGTCAGTGAGCCTGGGTCGTGTGTTCATTAGGACTTGGAGTTTGATTGATTGCTGTTTTCATGTTTCTCCTGTCTTTTTGTGGCTTTGGTTGGTGGTGCAAACACTCTGTTCCTGTATTGGAGGCTTTCAGTGCAGTTTGGCTTCGTGTGAAAGGACGGCTGTTATATATAGGAAGACCAGTTATCTGGGTGCCGGTGGGGGTGTTTGAGCTGGAGTAGTCGGGAAGCACGATGTCTGTATTGTGCCAGTGTTTGCCTGGCTTGTGGTGGGAGATCTTTCAATTTAGAGTGAGGCTTCAAATGCCATGACAGTCTGCTGAATCGATCTCTTCATTCATGCTGTCAGGTCTTTTTTCAATCTCTATGGGCTTTCTGATGATTCTTGCTGGGGTTTCTATACGGCTAGGGTTTGGTCCATTGAGTTGATGTTATGACTGTGCTTTTCATGTGTCAGACAAGTGAGGATGTGTTTTCCAGTGATTTTTTACTCGATTTTTTTTTGTTATCCAGTTGGGTACTCTATACTTAAAAGCAGCAACTAAATGACGTGATATACTCGAAGGAAGCGAACCAAGATACATGTAAGTACCTGTGAATACTTAAGAAAACAAATACAGACTCTACAGGTAGAAATAATAAATTTCCACAATTGGATCAGTTAACACAAAGATTTGCATAGCACTACACTGGAATTGAGCCCACAAAGATCCACCTCTACTTGGGATAGATTAAAAACAACTTATCACTGGAGCTTGAAATGAAGCACTTACAAAAATGGAAAAAACTCTTGAAGAAGCGAATTGAAATTAGACATGAAACGAAAAGCCCCCAAACTCACACAACACCTAAACAATATAGTAATAAGTTTCAGCAGAGACTCACAAAAAGAAAAGATGTCTAACAAAGGATTCTAATTTATGCCATCAGCCACCCAAAAAAATCCCACAGAATCCATATCATATGTGCAGATAGAAATCCAGCTAACTAATTAAATACAGATGAAAGCTGGACAGAATAAGACACCAGGTTACTTCACATTTCATGCAAAACGAAACTACAAAAATAATATTGCAAAAGATGAAATCCATAGCACTACAAACCGAAAATGATAACAGCATCAATAATACTCCCAGAGACAAAGGAATGCCCAGTAGTAATGGACAGAAAGCTAACGAATACCAAGTTGACAGACCTACTCCAAGACTCCACATACACCTATAACAAACAGGACCCAACACGATATCTGATAAAATTAACCAAGAGAAAATTATAACCAGCCAATAAGCAAAAGAAATCCAACAGACGATCATGCCAGAGAAAAATCTTCCAGATGGCCTCCAAACTATACGGGCTATATAATATATTGTGTGTTTATGTCGTATGTAGTTGTGTTTTTAAGTTTGCGGGGTACTTCAGTGTTGGATTGCAGCTTGTTCATGATTTTCACACGTCATTATAGTTGTGCTTTGAAACAGAAGGCTGATGATGGCAGGGAGATTGCTGCCGAAACGTGCTAAACTTTAAAGACAGACTATACTGATGTGGAAAATACCGACAAGTGAATACCATACTATAATATAAGATTATAGATAGTAACATATGACTATATGACAGGAAAATACCTGAACAAAGAGAACACATACTGTAAGTATGATAAACAGTACTTTAAGATCATAGGGCTCCTTCAGATTTGCTTGTATTCTTTGTTCTTGTATGTAAATATGTTGGTTAGGCGAGTGTTTCTTGTTAGTTCATGAGGTTTAGCTGGTTGGTATTTATTCTTGATGATTTCAAGAGTTTCTTTTATCGGAACTTGGAGTGAATAGTGAAACCACGTCGAAACTTACCCAAGAGCCTCTCGTGTTCTACGTGTAGAATCTTTGATTCATTTCTTAGGAAGTGGGTAATGATTTTTACAATGAAGCTGCGGTTTTATCATGGGGCTGTAGTTGTATTTGCTAAGTATTTAAGCTAGGTTTGAATGGTCTCGTATTGGAGCTGACTATGGGTCTGAGATATGCCTTCTTTGTGTATCTTTGGAAGGCCGTATAATTTGGGGCATCTAAGAAGATTTTTTCTCTTGGGATGATCGTCTGTTGGATTTTCTTTGCTTATGGTGGCTGGTTACAATTTTTCTTGGTTAATTTTTCTAAGATATGTGGTTGGTTGGGTCTGTGTTATAGGTTTTGTATTGTGGAGTCTTGGCAGTAGGTCTGTCCCATTTTGTTTGCGAAGTCTTTTCTGGTTCCAATTACTATGGGACAGAGCCCCTATGGGAATCACCCACTGTCACCCGTCATTGCAAACCAATGTTCTGGAAGAATTCGAATCCAGAGCCCCTGGCTAATGCCACCACAAACCCAAACTTTATGGCTAAGTACATCGATGACACATTTGTGATTTGGCCCCATGGAAAGAAAACCTAAACAATTTCCTAACACACCTAAACAACACACCACCCAAAAATCAAGTTCACCATGGAAAAACGGGAAATAAACAAACAAACTACCCATTCCTAGATGTACTAATCTACAAAAAGAACAGATGGCACACTGGGACACACATAACCAAAGAAAACACACACCAACCGCTACCCCAACGCCCAATCCCACCACCACCCAGCACAGATAAAAAAAATTTTTTTTTTTTTCCCCCCCCCGATTTTGGGCGAAAAAAACACTAATTACCAGAACCAAACGCCTGGGCAGATAAGACACATATAAAGACTAACTATGGCACCCCTGACTGAAGTATTTGTATAGCCAATGGCTTCCAAAAAAACAAATCACCAACCTGATCCACCAAACACACCAAACATAACAGAGACTAAGAAGACCAACAGACCTATGGCAACAGCTGTCTTTGCCGCTACATAAGAGCTACTTACAGATAAAATCAAGTAAGATACTACACAGGCACACATCGAAGACGGATGCCTTCAAAACAGACAAAAAATAGCAGCCATCCTGAGGACCCCCAAAGACAAAATTGACCTGGAAAACCAAGGGTATATACGAAAATTCCCTTGTACATCATGCCCGGCCACATACATTGGACAGACCAATAGGAAGAATAAGTACCCGCCTAGGATGAACACCCAAAAATGCAGTAAAAAGCTGGAACACACCTCCTGCCACTAGTCCAACACCTGAAAACCAACAGGTCACAACATCAAAACTTCAATTGCACTAAAACCCTTACCGACTATAGAAAACCCCAGCCAACAAATTCATTCAGAGAAAAGCCATAGAGATTGAAAAAAAATTATTTGAAAGCATGAATGAAGAGATATTCCCACCAGACTGTCAATCATTTGGAAGCCTGCACTCTCAAATAGAAAAGGATCTCACACCACAAGCCAGGCAAACAACCTGCACAAACAGATCCCTCTGATACCTCCAACTTCAACCACCCCCCCACCAGGACCAGGTGAAAAAACTTCAGCTTGCTAATGGAGAGCAAAGCCTCCTTTCACACGAGCCAAGCCTGCACTGAAAGCCCTCCAACACCAAGAACAAGGGGTTGCCAGCAATCAAGCCACAAAACAGAACAGAAGAAACCAGAAAACACCAATCAATCAAACTCCAAGTCCAATAAACACAGACCCAGGCCTCATAGCCAATCCAGAAATGGCCGCCTCAAATTTGAAACCAGGAACTGTGAGAACACACTTCCATACAGAAGCCTGATGATGGCAGATGAGATTCTGCTGAAACGTTTGCGTACAACTTAACAACACTACAATGACGTGGGGATAATACCCGAAGGAAAGCTGAACAGCACACATGGTAAGTACCATGCCGAAAGCTTGAAAAAACAAATACTATATATATATATATATATATATATATATATATAATATATATATATATATATAATTATATATAACTATATATACAATATACATCATATATATATTATACATATATAATATTATACATATATAATATATATGTTTTTTTTAAGCTTCTCGCGGGTACTTACATGTGTGCTGTTCAGCTTCCCTTCGGTATTATCCCACGTCATTGTAGTGCTTTTAAAGTTGTAGCAACGTTTCAGCAGAATCTCATCTGCCATCATCAGGTTTCTGTGTATATATATATTTAAAAAGAATATAAATATTTCCATTTCTCACCATTCAGTCAGAGTCCAAGAAGCTTCCTAGATGAGAAGTGAAATATTTTTAAGGGGAAAAAACTGGCCAATGCAAAGAGGTAGAGGGAGGGAGGCAGGAGGAGGAGGAGGAAGGGGGAGGGAGGAAGAGGAGAAGGAAGAAGAGGAGGAGGAGGGAGGAGGAGATGGAAGAGGAAGAGGAGGAGGAGAAGAAGAGGAGGAGGAAGAAGAAGAAGAAATGAGACTCGAACATCAACCCCAAAGTATGGGTTGTTATTATTTTCCTAGCACTGCAGTGATGGGGTGGATCAGCCTTGGAGATGGAGTCCCCATAGGCCACCCAGATAGCTTTTGAATAAATGCAGATTTAGTTGTTGACTTCCAGTCATAAATTTATGCAGCAGCAGAAAGAAACCAGGTTAACATCAACACCCCCTCAGGCTCTGCACTCAGGGAGCATCTCTGCTCTTCCAGAAACTCAGCCAATAGCTTTGGAAAGTTGCCTCACCCTGACTGGAATGGAAATCTATCATGGGTCTTCTTCAGGGCAATTCAAAGATGAGCAAGAGGACTGGATGTGTTGCAGGCACTTTGGCCCAAGGTGGTAATAACAGGTAACCATCATCTTGGGTGACCCAGTAACAAAGAAGTTCCTGAAAACCCACCCTGACCAGATTATCTGGCCTGGCATTTCCCAACTCACCAATTTCCATAGTTCGTCATCAGCAAAAAAACATTGAGAATATTTTCAACACATCTAGAGGGCAATGGATGTCTGTGGAGATTATCAATTGTCTGGGTTATGGTTTTGCAAAAGACAAATGGAATTTCTTAGGGTTGAAAATGTTTTTGCTTCTCGGAAATTTTGGAATAGAATCAGGATTTGGCTTCAAAAAATAATTGGTTTTAAAATAGAACATAAGCCTGAAGTGTTCTTATTAGGGATAATTAAAGGTGATTACAAGAAAACATTGAATATATAATAATACATACATTGACAGCAGATAGAATAATGTATGCCCAAAATTGGAAATTGGAGAGTAGTCCCACAGATAATACGATTATAAAAAAAAATTATGGATTGTGCAGAAATGAATAAACTTACAATAGAATTGCAGGAGAAGGAAGAAAAAGAATTCTTTATGGTCTGGGCAAAATGGCATGTATGGTTAGATAACAGGAATAAATAACAATGCAAAATGTAAATGTAAATGATGTATGTGTATGTATGTATGTATGTTTGTATGTATGTATGTATGTACCGTGTTTCTCACATAATAAGGCTGGGCCTTATTTTTTTTTGACCCCCGAAAAAACGGCTAGGCGGTCTTTTCGAGGGTGACTTAATTCCCCCCCTTGCATCCTCGTGGGTGGGCGGCGACGCTTGGATGTTGTCGGGAGACCTTCCTCCACCGTTGTTTTCGCTCCTTCTCCCTTTCTGCCGCGGCATGAGAGCAACACCCAGCATTGCGCAGCGACGTGCAGCCAGCTCAGGGTTCCTCCCTGCAAACCGGAGTCTGAGGAGACTTTGGCTTTGCCTTCAAAAGGTAAAGCCAATTATTTTAAAAATGACACCCTATCTACAATCAAAGCCTCCCTTGCCCAGAGGGCATCCCAACCCACGTGGGGAGGCGAATCTCCCGGGGCCTCTTCAGTTCCTCCCGACCTCCCTACACTGCACGCCTCTGACGTGCCGGTCCCTTTCAGCCAGCGAGCTCTTCCACCTCAAAAGAAAAGGCCAGGCAGGCAGGCAGGCAGCTGGAGGGCCGCCGTGTCAAGCTGTGCTGGGAGCCCAGGACAGGCAGGCCTTCCTTCCCGTGGCAGAGCTCTCACCAAGGCAGCGAGCCACCCCCACCGACCCTCCGCATCCCACCAGGCGCGCACCAGAGCCATGTGGTCTGGGCAGAGCCGAGAAAGTGAGCTGCAGGTGCGTGCGTGCCTCCTCCTGCCCCTCATTCCCAAATCTCACCTGGGCGACCAGCGCTTCGCTTGCTCTCAAAGCTCGCGGCTTCCTCACCTCTCAGCAAGCAGGAGGAACCAGCTGCAGCCTTCCTCCTCCTCAGCCGGCAGGCGCAGACGTTGACCTTGCGGAGGAGAGAGAGAGAGAGGAGAGAGAGGGAGAGATCCTCTCGGCGAGCGCCTTCCCCGCAGCCCTCCACACAAAAGGAGGACCCACCGCCGGGTGGGTAGGGGAAAACCCGAGCATGAAGACTCCCTCGGCGGGATGCTCCTGAAGAAGCCTTCGAAAGGCTTACCTCGAAGCAAAGGGAAGGCAGTGACAGGAGCCACCTGAAGAGCCAAGTGTCCTTCCTCAGTGGCTCCAGTTGCAGGGAGGAACCGCTGACTGGCCGCACGTGGTGCGCCACAAATGCCCGAGGCAGTTGTTCTAACGCTGCAGCAGCAAGGAGAGAGGGAAAGCAACGGTGGCGAAGGTCTCCCGATTATAAAATGTCCCACAACGCAGGCAGCGCACAATCTGGGCATGCAACAAAAGTACTTCCCTAACGGCAAGCCCCCCACCACCATTCCCCCCCCACCATCCCCCCCATTTCACATGTTTAATAGGGGCCTTAATTTAGGGGGAGGGGCTTAATTTGATTTTATGCCAAAAAAACATGGTGGGGCTTCCTATTGGTGGAGGCCATATTGTTGGAGAAACACGGTACATATAAATGATGCCACAACAGTGCGAAAGTTATATGTATGATTTGTTTATAAAAGTGTAAAATTTAATACAATTTATATTAAAAGAAAAGAATTTTTTTTTCTTTTCCAAAAAGCCTCTAAGGGATGGTAACAGAATAGGAAAGCATTTGGTGGAGAAGAAAGCATTGGAAAAGGCACCAGGAGATTCCACGAAGGCCCCTTCTACATTTCTAGCAGTGCCTGGCCCACCTTTCCTCACCAGGAAGGGTGAAATGCCAAGGCCCTCACTCTGGTCTTACTTCTGCCAACTTCCCTCCAACATTTGAAAGGCTGGAGGGACAAGGGAGCCTCTACCTGGTGCCCAGCACTTCACCTCCTGGATGTGTGTTTTGCAACCCTTGGCCAGTGTGGGTGGTTTTGGTAAGGTTCGGTCCAGCTGCAGGCAGGCGGAGGCAGGGTGAGGCTCCAGAAAGTTGCCAAGGAAGAGTCAGGATTAGGGCACACCACGGATCAATCGCAGGATGAATCACTCAACAGGGCAGGCGGGGATCCAAGGCAGGGATCCAGGCCAGGGTTCAAATCTAGACCAGAGTCAGGAAAGGGTCTGCAGGAGGACTCAGAGCAACAAGAGGAACAGAAATGAAGTTCTCATTGGATCGCCATGTCATGGTCTCCCTCTTTCTCCAGGACATCCCGGCAAACTTTATTTTGATGAAAGAAAAACTTTTATTTTGAAACTTTATTTTATTTGCTCTCTCCCTAGAGCAAACTCTACATTTCCACATCAATTCAATGTATTGTTTTGACCTTGTTTATGTTCTTTACATTTTGTTTAGTGTGAAAATACACAAAACATACCAAGTTTAAAAAACAAAGGTATTGGGTGTTAAGGTACTGAGATTTAAGGGCTGGCCAGCTGCTGTAAAGCTAATGCAATGTAAGGCTGATGCAATGAAGATGAATCAGCATTGGTATTGCTGGTTTTAGATTAAGAAGGGTCCACAGATGTTTTACCACTTTAAGAGGTGTCTATATAAGACAGCCATTAGAGGATGTATTCTCTCTCTTTGTGTCCTGTCTCCATTGCAGAGTTTTCCCTGCAGAGTTAAGAAGATTGATTGCTTGTCAGGTACTTGTCTACCACCATATTTCTGTAAATGTCTTGTATATAAACCACTGTTAAATGTCTAAGCCTCTGTGTGCTGTGTTTTGCTCCTGGGTTGTCTCACAATAATAGTCATGTTGCAAATGCTCTGACATTGGGGTTATGAATGTCAGTGGAAGACTAATTCCCTGCTTTGCCCTCCCCCTGGGAGGAGAGGGAGAGTGGGGAACCTGGCAATCTGCAAGGAAGAAGCAGAGTTTGGGGCTTTCAGGAAATGTTGTTTGAAATCAGTTGGCAAACTGGATCACTCAAAAGAGAGATTGTCAAAACCGACAATCTTTCCTAAATCAGAGTGTTCTGCTAGAGGGGCTTGGATGGTTTCACAGGCGTATTTCTTCCCACCTAACAAAATTCTGCTTTGGCAAAATGTTCAGGAAACCTCTCCTGTCTTAGGTAGGATGGATGTCTGAAGGCATCTCCCTGAGCTTCAGACTTCTGATGTCCATCTCCATTGTGGCCACATGGTTTCATAGAACTACCAGCCACCATCCCACCCAAGAAGGAAGATTTGAAAACTGACAGGCTGTGAGAAAAGGCCCAAAGGCTACCAGATGGGCCACTGTACCCCCAATTAGGGCTCTCCTGACCAGGTATAATATTGAGCAGATCCTGGCTAGATTCATGCATGTATAAAAACTAGCAGAAGAACAGAGTTGGAAGGGACCATGGAGGTCCTCTAGTCCAACCTCCTGCCGATACCATTCCAGACAAATGGCTGTCCACTCTCTTCCTTAAAACCTCCAGTGTTGGAACACTGACAATGTCAGGGCTCTGGCAGTTACCCCCATTTAAATCATGAGTCTCAGGCTGGGGGCGTGCATAAGTGCATCAATCATGCCTACCGTCCCTGTCCTCTTTTTTTTTTCTTATAAGTATCTATCTCATGTATTCAAAACTATATTTATTCTTACACCTGTATCTTGTAAGCAATTGACAAATCAAATAAATACTAAATACTAAAACTTCCAAAACTTAAAGATTTATTAGAAGTAAACATGCCGGCATTGCCTGGGTGTAGCCGACTCTGAGACACATCATTCATTGTCATCCTTGACCTTGGCTTTCCCCCACCCCCTGGGTGTATCATAATTCATATTCTCCAATGGGACATATCAATAGCCAAGAGCCATCAATTATGCTCTCCTGTTAGAATTTTGCACGACAGAAACTCCAGTCATCTTTGAAAACATTTATGGAATGCAAGCTGCGCACTGCTCTCCTTTCCCTTTTTGTTGGCAACTCTAAAAAGACCATAGAAATGTTTTATGAGTTGACACACAACTTCTGGAGGGAAGTTGTTCCACTGGTTAATTGTTCTCATTACCTGGAAATTTCTCCTTATGAACGAAAGCGAACATACATGTCCCAGGACAATGTTGCAGGATCCAATCTGGGTTAGTCACCCGGACCAGAGCGATGGCCTTCTAAACTTTCAGGGTCATACCTTCAGGGTCTATCTTCAGGAAACTTGGTGAAAGAGAAGTTCCCTGAGGATGTGCTCCAGCACGAGTGGCTGACTCAGATTGGTAGCCGACCCAGATTGGTGGATGACCCAGATTGGATCCTACAATTTTTCCTTAGTTCTGGGTTGCTTCTCTCCTGGATTATTTTCTATCCCTTGCTTCTTGTCCTGCCTTCAAGCGCTTTGGAGAATAAAGAGACACCACCATACAACGTAGGTACAAAGAAACACCTCTGTGCCATGCAGTTGCTTCACCCCCAATTCAGAGAGTTCCCAAATTACACAACCATGTTTATGTGGAGATGTTGCATAACCTTCTGCACCCACACACCCCCATCGTGAACTCTGGCACCGGCAGTCTGTTGCCAGCATTGTCCTGTCATGCCAACCTCCATTTCCCACAGGCTGAGAGCTGGAGAGCCACCTGTGAGGGCTGGGAGAACTCTCCCCCAGTTCTCAGGAAGGGTGGCCAAAGATTGGGAGACTCCAAGGAGAAGGCAGGGCTTGTGTGAGCAGGTACAGCTTTTCCTACACGCTTGTGTGTGTAGGCACGTGCGCGCGTGCACATGTGCGCGCCTCAAACATTCCCTTCCCACACCTCCTGGGCAGAACTGTTCCAGAGCGAGGTACCATTTGATGGCAGCTGGAAGGCAAAGGCAGAGGAGATCTTTAGACCATGAGGAAGGAAGGGTGAAGATGGGGGAAACACAGCTAATTTGCCTATTTGCATTAGTCCAATTAACAAAACCACATGTGGTAATCCTAATCTTGTGGTTTAGAACATCAACTCAATTTCCTGGGGGAAAAAAGGTAACTTTAAAGATAGAATTAATTAGGCAAAATTGCATGGCATTCCCTCTGATGCTCATCAGTCTATGATCACAAAATATACCACTGAAAGGAGAGATAATAGGGGAAAAATAATGGCGTGTGCAGAAGATAGACTAACTAGATAGAAATGAAAAATGGGGATGCAGAATATTATGAAACTTGGAATAAGTTTTATATGTGGTTGCAAAAAAGAAGGGAAGGTTGGAACAAAATCAGCTAGGAGGATTGGAAGCAAAATGTGAATATTGTACCAATAATAGAAATATTAATGGGTTTGACGACATCTTTGGTATGTATGGCAAAGTAATGCCAAAACGGCTGCACTGTGTTTTGTATTTATAGTTGTAAACAATAAATATATATATACATATATCAGACAGGGGAAAATTGTATGTCTAGGAAGAACAAAACAGAACAGAACAGGATAGGCAGAGCAGGACAGAAAAGAAAAGGACAGGGCAGAATAGAACAGAATGGAACAACAGAGCTAGAAAGGATCTTGGAGGTCTTCTACTCCAAAAGTTGTGGATTGGACTAGAAGACCCCCACCACCAAGGTCCCTTCCAACCCTGTTATTCTGTATAATGCCCATGTCATCAGTCCCTGTTTCTTAGTCCACCCCTTGCAAGTGACTTTCATGGGCTCATTTGGAATGAAGACTATTTCTGCTAATCCCAAATAATTTTATTTTGGAAGGGATGGCCTGAGGACTGGGTGCCATGCCCTTGTTAGAGTCAGACTCTGAGGGAGAGGGGGAACAGCCAACAGGGAGTGGAAGTGTGGCTCCAGAGGTTGTGGAGGAGGCTGGGGAAGGGCAGAGGCCAGCTGGGCAGTCAGAGGAAGAACCAGGTCCATCCCCTCTTCATCCTAGGTCATTCAGGGAGGAACGGAGAAGGAAACAACTTGGCTTACGAGAGAGGAAGCTGCCATGATCCCCCTCATTGGTTGCAGCTGGGGAGAATAGTATATAAGAGAGATGGTTAAAATAGTGTCGCCAGAAGCAAAGTGTGTGTTATTTTGGACTGATGTTATTTTGGTTGGCGTCGTTCCAACAGACTGTGCCTTGTGGTCTCCTTGAAGTTGGTAATTATTTATCTTGGTCTGTTGTGGAAATTCCTTCATTGTAGTTTGTTTTGGTTTTTTATTTCACCTCTATCTGCTCATTAAGTTTGGACTGTATTGATTTCTTTTGAAGACTATTTCTGAGTAAATTTTATCTCCAACTGAGAATTATTGAACAGTGGGGCCAAGTTGGAGGCATTAAAGGACATTTATTGACATTTTGGATTTTGTAACATTTGTGTTATACTCCAAGCCATCACACCGGGTGAGGAACGTGTTAAATATGTGTGAGTAACCTTGAAGTTCAGGTGTAAAATTATACAAAACAGGTTCCATCCAGGAGGATTCTTAGCAGTGGCAGGATGCTGCTGGTGTCACAACCATTTCGGTGATCGCGTGCTTCACACACACATGCATGCATGAATATCTTTCAGGAAAAACTTACCAGCAATGTTACAGCTGGGGAGTAACGCAGCTGAGGAGCGGCAGTCCGCTCTTCTGTGCTGATCAGCCGAGAGGATATAGATAAGTATAGTTCAGGGGTGGGCAGGCAGGACCACATGATCATCGCAGCAAACCGGTTCTCTGCCAGCTGATTGTCTGTGCTAGGGGTTCACCCGAACTTCTCTGAACCAGTAGAATCCCATCCTTTATTGGCCAAGTGTGGCTGGACACACAAGGAATTTGTCTTGGTGCAAATGCTCTCAGTGTGCATAAAAGAAAAAATAAATTTGTCAAGAGTCATAAGGTGCAACACTTAATGATAGTCATAGGGTACAAATAAGCAATCAAATCATACTAGGAAACAGTCAATTTAAATAGTAAAGATACAAGCGAGAAAGTTACAGTCATAGTCACAAGTGGGAGGGGAGGGGTGATAAGGAGTGATGAGAAGATTAATAGTAATAATAGTGAAGAATTTGTAAATAGTTGAACAGTATTGAGGGAATTATTTGTTTAGCAGAGTGATGGCATTCGGGAAAAAACTGTCCCTGTGTCTAGTTGTTCTGGTGTACAGTGCTCTATAGCAGGGGTCCCCAACCTCCAGGCCCCAGACCGGTACCAGTCCGTGGATCATTTTGTACCGGGCCACAAAGAATGAATAATCGTGATTAAAATATATATAAAAATATGTTTTTAGTAAAGAAATAGTAAAGAAGCCCTTTACTATTGGGGAAGAACTGATTTTGCCGGTCCTTGAAAAAGTGTTTCTGTGTGAAACTGGTCCCTGGTACAAAAAACATTGGGGACCACTGCTCTATAGCATGGTTTTGAGGGTAGGAGTTGAAACAGTTTATGTCCGGGATGTGAGGGGTCTGTAAATATTTTCACAGCCCTATTAGATCCGGAGAAAATGAAATTAGAGGAGTTGCAATAACTTCAGATATTCAAAAGCTCCACAATCTTCTATCTAAACAACCAGGATAGGTCCTACTGCTCTCCCTAAAGGGAAACTAGAATAGTGGAACAGGAAACATATGAAGAACAGGAAACATGAAGAATTGGAGTATGTCTAGTTTAATGAAAAGAAGGGCCAATGAGTCATTTTTCAAAAAGCAAGGCATTCATTATGAGAATAAAACAGACTGGGACATACTTAAATGTCAGTGTAATGCACTCTCCTCTAAGAGAAGGTGTGGCAGAGTCTGGGGGTGGAGTAAAAAGGGGAATTGACCTAGAATCCCTACATAGCCACAAGCGAACTTAAGCCAAACTTCCTTGAATTTTGTTGACCCTTCCCTAACTCTAATGTGTCAACTAATAGTTGAGAAGGTTTCTGTGCATAGGCCTTTTGCAATGTCAGTTAAATTGAACTTTCACATGTTGACTTGGCTGGCTCAGAAATTCTGAGAGTTGGAGTCCACAAGCCATAAAAAAGCCATGATTCCCCATCCCTGCAATACATTACCTTATTTATTTAGATTGGTTTTCCAGACTCCTCTTGGATACAAAAGCTGGGTCCTATTTCCCCTCTCCAGCTCTTGCCGGCCACCCTCTAGCTAATCTTCCTATCTGGATGAATTATTTCTGTTGATGGTCCATTTATCATGTTTGTTCTCCCTCTGATGAGCTTCCAAGAAGAAAAGAAAATCAGATCCAGACAACTTAGACCGAAAAGCATCCACGATTCATAATTCCTTGTTATTGCTAAAATGCACTCAATCAGAGTTGAACCATGCTGGCCACCCGCCTCTCCTGCATTCCCTGGCCACCTTTCCTGGCTTCTTCAGAGCTTTTTCAGCCAATTTCCAATGTTTCCCCCCTTCTTCCTTTGCAGGCATCACTCAGGAAAGGAAGGAAAAGCTCAGGGCTGTCTAAGTTAACTGCTCCAAAGTAGACCCTCCGTTCTCATTTGTGAGATGGCCAACACTGTGCTTGAACATAGACTTTGTGGTCTGAGACAAACCCACATAGACGGGGCAGAATCCAAAGCCCCAAACATCTGGTAGTCTCCTTCCTTGAAGATGCTCTTCACCCACATTCAACCTCTCAATGACTTGGGGAAGAATGGTTGTTTAATTCTCAATAGCGGCAAACCAGCAGATGAAGAGGCTCAGTAATCAGGAGGAATAGAAGGATTCACCTGAAGGAAGGGTGGTATTCTACCGGTTTGGACCAGTTTAGGTGAACCGGATGTTAAATTTGCATCTGGTTCACCGAAACAGTAGTTGAACCAACCGACTGGCCCTTCCCACCCCATCCTGCCCCTCCCAGGAATCTCCCTATGGCCCATTTTCAATGCAGAGTCTGCGCAGAGGCTCTGAGAGGAAGGGAAAAAGCCCTACCGGAAGTACCAGAAGTCACAGAGCAGGCCTATTTTTGGCTTCCGGAGGATCTCCAGAGTCAGGGGAGGCTGTTTTCACCCTCCCAGAGGCCCAAGGGAAGCCTCTGGATCTTTAGGAAAAAACAACCCTACCAGAAGTTCTGTTAGGCCAAACCCACCCAGCAACCAGGCAGAGAACCAGTTCTTGGGATTTTTGAATCCCACCACTGCACCTGAAGGGTTAATACCACTATATAAGGCCTTGGTAAGACCACACTTGGCTTATTGCATCCAGTTTTGGTCACCCTGATATAAAAAAGATGTTGAGACCCTGGAAAGGGTGTAGAGAAGAGCAGCAAAGATGGTTAGGGGGCTGGAGGCTGAAACAGACGAAGAACGATTGCAGGAACTGGGTATGGCTAGTCTAGAGAAAAGAAGGACTAGCGACATGATAGCAGTCTTCCAATATTTGAGGGGCTGCCACAAAGAAAAGAGGGTCAATTTGTGACCCAAAGCACAAAAAGGCAAGATGAGAAACATTGGATGGAAACTAATCAAGGAGAGAAGCAGCCTAGAACGAAGGACATGTTTCCTGACACTGAGAACAATTTGCCAGTGGAACAGCTTGCCTCCAGAAATTGTGGAAGCTCCATCACTGGAGGCTTTTAAGAAGAGCCTAGACTTTCATTTGTCTGAAATGGTATAAAGTTTCCTGCTTGAGCAGAAGGGTTGGACTAGAAGGCTTCCGACACTGTTATTCTGTTATCCTGGATGAAGACACCAAACATTGATTTGACCTGTGTAACTCATGGTTATATGATGTGGTAATGACTCAGATCAGATCTGCAAAAGGTACCCAGTGGAGAAAGTAAAGAAAAGAAGTAGTGCATTTAATCAACGGCAGGAAGGATGAAAAGGATGAGTGACAGCATGACAGATATCAAAGGAAAACAAACACAAAATTGTTCATCCTTAGATTATTATTATTTTTTCTTCACCCAGCACCCTCCTAATGTGTTGGACTTCATCTCCCAGAATTCGAAAGGGCACCTGGAAGATGAAGGTTACACCAATAGGAATGATATCCTGTCCCAGAAGGTACACACATTTCAATACAGGCCTTCCAAAGTCAATTTGATTAACCATGTTTACAAGCAAATGTCACTGTGTGAACTCCATTCTGGTGATCCTAAGGGAACTTCAGGAAACATGTAGACACTAGAGAAGAGGAGAAATGTGATCTGGTCACATTTTAATGTGCATTTATAATTTGGAATTCTGATCTGGATTGGGATATATACTGAAATATGCTGGGCATCACTCAAGTCTAAGAATTAATACTAAGATATTCAAATACAGATTATAGAATAACAAAGTTGGAAGGGATTTTGTAGGTCATCTAGTCCAACCACACACCCAAGCAGGAAACCCTATACCATTTCTGCCAAATGGCAGCCCCGTCTTTTCTTGAAAGCTTCCAGTGATGAAACTCCCACAACTTCCAAGGGCAATTTCTGTTCCATTGATTAATTATTCTCACTTTGAGGGAATTTCTCCTTATTTCCAGGTTTGAATCTCTCCTTGTTCAGTTTCCATCCATTGTTCCTTGTCTGGCCTTCAGATGCTTTATAAAATAGCTTGACCCCCTTCCTCCTCCTCCCTGTGGCAGCCCGTCAAGTATTGGAAGATGCTCTCCTGTCTCCCCTGGTCCTTTTCTTCACTCGACTAGCCAGGCCCAGTTCCTGTAGGTGTGTTTGTTTGTCAAGCACATCTTGCTAGTGAAAGTATTGCAAAAAGTGTATACATTAGGTCAAGTGGACATGTAAGAGTTTTGTGCTGACTTTTAAAAAATGAATGTGGAAGTATGACAAATTGGGAAAACAAGAAACGGAGAGAACTGAATCCACAACCCTATCATGTAACTGTGAGTTACACAGCTGAATGTTGGAGACAACTCTTGAGAGTCCCATGGACTGCAAGGAGATCCAACCAGTCAATCCTAAAAAAAGTCCACCCTGATTGTCATTTGGAAGGGCAGATCCTGAAACTGAAGCTCAAATATTTTGACCACCAAATGGGAAAGAGGACTTCTTGGAGAAGGTCCTGATGTTGGGAAAGGTAGAAAGAGAAGGGGATGGCAGAGGAGGAGATGGATTTGGGCAAAGTCTGGGAGACAGTGGAGGATGGGGGAGGCAGAGGTGATATTCAGCCAGTTCGAAATGGTTCTGGAGAACCGGTAGCGGAAATTTTGAGTAGTTCAGAGAACCGGCCAATCCCACCTCTGACTGGACCCGCCAATCCCATCTATTCTCTGCCTCCCATTGAGTCCCAGCTGGTTGGCTGGGTCTTCTTTGGTTGCCCTGCAGAGGAGAACGGAGCTGGAAAGCAGGTTAGTGGGGTGGGGAGGAAATGGAGATTTTGCAGTTTCATCCCCTGCCACGCCCACCAAGCCATGCCTACAGAACCAGTAGTAAAAAAAATTTGAATTTCCCCTCTGGGGAGGTGGGGCTGGAGTGCTATTGGCCATGGGTCACGAAGAGTCAGATCCAACTTAGCATCGCAACAACACGCAAGTTCAATCAATACTTTGTGACTCTTTCCTGCTGGTACCTGAACCTTTTCATCTACTGGTTTGCAGCTCATGGAGGGTTAATTGGGCAGATTGTCCCTCCATGCAGAGAGGCTACCACGCTGTCTGCCTGAGCGGAGCGTTGGTGTCGAGACCTCCAAGGTTCCCTTCCAACTCTGCGATTCTGTTCTCTTCTTCAAAGACCTGCCAAGGACTCTGTGAGCCCAGCAGCCTTTGCCCATTGTGGCTTAAATGTTCAGAAGAATGTCCTAAATATACCGGTAGTTTGTGTTGAAGTCTCTTGACTTCCACCCAAAATGAATTGAGTTGCCTCCTCAGGGCCTTGCCTGGAACGGAGCTTCAATTGAGGAAGCTTGAGCCAGAGAGAAATGTCGGCTTTTGGCTTCCCAAAAAGAAAGGAGTGATGGCCATCATCCTGTTCGCTGGGAACAGACTTGTGGTCAGCATTCAGGATATTGCGTCAGAAAGGCATGTCTGCAAGTGCGAGAGACAAACGCTGGGGTGTGGGCACAGACAAGGGAACAGCCTGGATCTGGATCTGGTCTCCACTACAGCAGAGATGGTCCTGACTCGATTCCCACCAAACACCAGGGCTGGGCTGCTGGGGATTTGCACCGGTTCGGGAGAGCCCCTCGCTAAGATTCTGCGCAGTTCGGAGAACCCCCCAAATCCCACTCCTGGCTGGCCCTGCCCACCCCATCCCCTCCCCTCCCCTCCCTGGAGTCCCCACGTGGCCTGTTTTGGATGCAGGGAAGTGCAAGGCATGTGTGGAGGGCGAAAAATGGGCCTCCGGGAGGTTTGGGAAGGCCAGAAACGGACCCGTTTCCAGCTTCCAGAGAGTCTTTGGAGACTGGGGGAGGGCGTTTTCAGCCTCCCAGAGGCTCGAGGGCAGCCTCCAGAGTCCAGGAAAGGCAAAAATTCCCCTCCTGCCATGGTGCAGGAGGGCAACTAAGCCACGGCCACCACGGCCACGCCCACCCAGCAGCCGGGCAGAGAACCGGTTGCTAAAATTTTGGAAGCCCAGCCCTGCATAACACACATCCTTTCTCAGGAAATAATTATCAATCGCCTGGAAGATCCCCAGGCATTTTTCAAGAAAACCAGACCAGGGCCTGGTAAATGGTAAAAGTTGGGACAGAAGACACAGGTAAGTCCTTGACTTATGGCCCCTACTGAGCCCAACATTTCTGTGGCTGAGGTGCATTTAAGTGAGTTTTGCCCTGTTTTACAACCTTTCTTGCCCCCGTTGATAAGTTAATCACTGCAGTTATTCAGTTAACAACCAAGTTGTTGAGCAAATCTGGCTTCCTCATGTCTTGAGGTCACAAAAGGTCACAAATTCACGTGACCAGTTGTGCGATTCCATCTTTTTACTTCTACTATACATTTTTAACTGTGGGTGTGGCGTGGTGGGTGTGGCAGGGGAAGGATATGCTGCAAAATCCCCTTCCCTCCCCACCCCACCCCACTAACCTGCTTTCCAGCTCTGTTCTCCTGTGCAGGGCAACCAAAGGAGACCCGGTTGATCAGCTGGGACTCAATGGGAGGCAGAGAAGAGACGGGGCTGGTGGGGTCAGTCAGAGGTGGGATTGGCCGGTTCTCTGAGCTACTCAAAATTTCCGCTACCGGTTCTCCAGAACTGGTTCAGACTGGCTGAATACCACCTCTGCACATTACCCTGAGACACTGCAACCGTCGTAAACCTGAGTCAGTTGCCAGCATCCGCATTTGGATTGTGTGACCAATGGTCATAAGTGTGAAAAACAGTCGTAAATCACTTTTTTTCAATGCCCTTGTAACTTCAAATGGTCACTGTATGAACTGTGGTAAATGGAGGGCTACCTGTGCTCTACTTAAAAGAGAGGGAGGAAGAACTGGAAACAGTCCATGGAACTCTCTGCCACTGGGATCTAATCCTTCTCTCACAGCAAGCCTATCAATTCTGATCCCATCCTTCATGCAGAGGTGGGTATTCAGCTGGTTCAGACCGGTTCTAGAGAACTGGTAGTGAAAATTTTGAGTAGTTGGGAGAACTGGCCAATCCCACCTCTGACTGGCCCCGCCAACCCCACCTCTTCTCTGCCTCCCATTGAGTCCCAGCTGATTGGCTGGGTCTTCTTTGGTTGCCCTGCACAGGAGAACGGAGCTGNCCCCACCTCTTCTCTGCCTCCCATTGAGTCCCAGCTGATTGGCTGGGTCTTCTTTGGTTGCCCTGCACAGGAGAACGGAGCTGGAAAGTAGGTTACTGGGATGGGGAGGGAATGGAGATGTTACAGTATCCTTCCCCTGCCATGCCCACCAAGCCACACCCACAGAACAAGTGGAAAAAAAATTGAATCCCACCACTGCCATGTTCATGTATGAATAAGCTCAGAGGCCTGGCTAATTGCCATTGAGGAAGTGGCCAGTACCTGCTTTGTGTCTTCCTGGGTGGCTTTTCCTGCCAGTAGGCATGGCTGGCCAAAGTTGGAATCTCCATCCATGGTTTCCTTGGAGTGGAAGAGAACTTGTTCTTCTAGAGAAGAGAAGGACCAGGGGAGACAGGTGAGCATCTTCCAATATTTGAGGGGCTGCCACAGAGAGGAGGAAGGGGTTGAGATATTTCCCAAGGCCAGACAAGGAATAATGGATGGAAACTGAACGAGGAGAGATTCAACCTGGAAATAAGGAAGAATTTTCTGACACTGAGAACAGTCAACCAACGGAACAGAAGTTGCCTTCGGAAGTTGTGGGAGCTTCATCACTGGAAGCTTTCAAGAAGAGATTGGACTGCCATCTGTCAGGAGTGGTTTAGGGTCTCCTACTTGGGCAGGGGGTTGGACTAGATGCCCTACAAGATCCCTTCCAATTGTGATTATCTGTTATTATTCTGTTGTTCAGAATTTGTGGGAGTTTCATCCCTGAAGGCTTTCAAGAAAGACTGGACTGCCATCTGTCAGAAATGGTATAAGGCTTCCTGCCTCAGCAGGGGGTTGGACTAGATGACCTACAAGGTCCCTTCCAACTCTGTTATTCTGTTCTGTTCTTCTTTCAAAAAAAAGTGGGATCTCCTTGGTGTTCACCAGTGCCAGTTCCGGGGGTTTTCAGGGTTGGCAGGAAGAGTCAAGATGGAGCAATCAAGCAACATGCCAGATAAAAATATTTGTCTTACATGCAAACTAGGCCTCAGTCAGTCCAACATCAGATGAAACAGAGCAACTTGAAACAATCTGAGAACAAGTCAATTGAAATTTGCTTGCGGTTCAAACGGCAAACACAGTTGCTTCCTGCCCTCCAGAAAACTCTGGAAAGCATATTAAATAATGCCAGATCTTCTGGGAAGCGGTGCACGCGAGAAGGATGAACCTTTTTCTGAAAGGAACAACAAGAGATGTGAACTTCTCAAGCCTTGTAAACAGCCCACCCTCAGAGGACCTCACAAGCAGGGAGCGGAAGCAGAAAACAAGGGCAAGGGATGGCATGAGATGCAACAGAATTCGGGTTGGTGTAAGAGGCTACTGAGCTACTGGACTCAGAGGAGAAGACAATCTCCAGAAAGCAGATCCTTCAGGAAAACACAGATCAAAAGGACCTCCGAGACCACAGAGCTGGAACCTCCCCAAGAAGCCAAGAAAACAGAGGGGGAAGCTGTAGGAGAGAGGTCTCCAAACTTGGCCACTTTAAGACTTGTGGACTTCAACTCCCAGAATTCCCCAGATAGCTATGCTGGCTGAGGAATTCTGGGAGTTGAAGTCCACAAGTCTTAAAGTGGCCAAGTTTGAGGACCCCTGATGCAGGAGGACTTCATGGCTGGTCTACTTCTCCATGATCATCAGGAGATATAGCCCTTTTGTTGAAGGGAGAAAGGTTGTTTTGGGAGAGCCTCTGTGTCCTCATGTCTAGGAAACTAGCCTGGCCTTGTAAGTGGACACTAAGCCCACCTGTAACAGAGGTGGACAACAGCTAATTTTCTATCAAAAAAAGCCGGATTTGGGGCTCTAAGGTGGGCAGGGCATATATGTAAGCCATGATTGAGTCCATAAGTGACATCTAAAAGACATGCAGGATTGTTATGTGATTAGTAGAAGAAGAAGGGTTGAACTGTTGTCAAAAGGAAAAGGTGTCAATTTATTTTCCAGATCGCCTGAAGGAAGGAGAAGAAACAACGGATGGAAACTAATCCAGGAGAGAAGCAACCTGGGAATAAGGGGAAACTTCCTAACAGTGAGGCCAATTAACCAGGAAATGATTGTCTTCAGAAGTTATGGGTGCTCCATCCCTGGAGGTTTTTAGGAAGAGAGTGGACAGCCATTTGTCTCAAATTGTATAGGGTCTCTTGCTTGAGTAGAGGGTTGGACTAGAAGACCTCCAAAGTCCCTTCCATCCTTGTGATTCTATTCTATTCCAATAAAGGAGACTATTTGTAGCTAAGTGTTGGCATGAGGTGTCCTTGGTTCAAAGAAGCAAACAAACAAGCTCAGGGAGCACCAAGGACCCCTCAATCTTTGGAAAGGGCAAGAGAAGGACAAGAGAAGAAACCACATCCTCCGAGACCCAGAGGGGCTTTTTTCATGAGCCAACTGGACTTTCTGGTTTTTCTTTGAACTCGTTTTGCTTCTCATCCCAGAAGAGTCTTCAGAAGCTTCTGGGATGAGAAGAGAAATGTCTTCAGAGAAAAACCAGAAAGTTCAGTTGGCTCTTGAAAGAAACACCTGTGGGACAACGATGACCTGGAGGACTGAGAATCTCCATAGAGAACTATTCTATTCTATTCTTTCTTCTATTCTCTATTCTGTTCTGTTCTAGTCTCTATTCTATTTCTATTCTATTCTATTAATTCTATTCCCTATTATATTATTATTATTCATTATTATTACATTCTATTCTCTCATCTCTATTCTATATTCTATCCCATCCTATCCTGACCTGTCTGGAGATTTATCCTGCAATCCTTCTGGATATGGACCCCGTCTCCTGCCTTCAGGCCTCTCTCACCCACCCCCATACCCTTCCCCATCCCCATTTTCAAAAGATAGGCCTGGAGGAGGCCCTCGTATTTGATTTGAGCATTTGAAGGAACAGAGGCTGGCTTCTTCTCTGTGGGATGCCAGTGGAGGAGACGGTGCCCAGCCGCTGGAATCGCCAAGAGCCAAGGCAAACTCCCTCCCCCCTCTCAACCCAACCAGTTCAGGTTGCAAGACCCCTGGAAGAACCAGCCTCCCCTTCGCATGTTCTGGGCCAGAGCCTTGGCGGGCAAAAGGGGTTCCTTCCTGTCTCCAGTGAAGTGTGCCCCCCCACCACACACACAAAGGCTTTCCCAGAAGAAGGCTGAGGGATCTCTTACGGGAAGGGCAACCACACCAGGCCTGCCAGGCTTCTTCCAAGCCTCTTCATTCCGAAGGTTTCTGGGATCCGCAACTGGATGGACTATCTTCCTCTGCCGGCTCTCCTGGGGGCGGGGGGAGCTCTTTGGCAGGAGGGATGAGTCCACCTATTGCCTGCCTGAACTGCAGAATTTCTTCTGACTTTCTTCACAACACCGGAACGGCCTGCCAGGGTGAGTTGGCCCTCAGGAAAGAGAAAGGGTGCAGAAACGAGTGAGGGAAAGGCTCAGAATAACAGAATAGCGGAGTTGGGTGGGACCCTGGAGGTCTTCTAGTCCACCCCCTTGCCCAAGCAGGAGACTGTAGGAAGCCACCCACCAGTGGTGGTATTCAAACATTTTTACTACTGGTTCTGTGGGCGTGGCTTGGTGAGCGTGGCTTGGTGGGCATGGCTTGGTGGGCATGGCTTGGTGGGCGTGGTGTAGTGTGGGTGTGGCGTGGCTTGGTGGGCATGGTGTGGCTTGGTGGGCGTGGCATGGCTTGGTGGGCGTGGTGTGGAGTGAGTGTGGCGTGGCTTGGTGGGTGTGGCAGGGCAAGGATACTGCAAAATCTCCATTCCCTCCCCACTTCTGGGGAAAGGATATACTGCCAAATCCCTCTTCCCTTCCCTCCCCATCCCACTAACCTGCTTTCCAGCTCCCTTCTCCTGTTCAGGGCAACCAAAGAAGACCCAGATGATCACCTGGGACTCGATGGGAGGCAGAGAAGAGATGGGGTTGGTGGGGCCAGTCAGAGGTGGGATTGGCCGGTTCTCTGAACTACTCAAAATATCTGCTATCGGTTTTCCAGAAACTGTCAGAACTGACTGAATACCATCTCTTCTACCCACCCCCAGAAAAATAAAATATTTTGAGGAATAATAATAAAAGGCAGAATAAAATATTTCCCCTAAAATAGAAATAAAAAGATCTTAAGGGAGACAGAAACTCAGAACCCCAAGCAGATTCTGAGTTGGGGCAGCTTTTAGAAATGCAGATTTAGGGATCCCTCACTCCCTGCAGCAGAGCAATAGAATTAGCCTTCACTCAAGATCCAAACTAGGACAAAGCCATTAAGCCATAAGAGGAATTGCCTAACACCCTTTCAGAACACAAGCCCCTTCATTTCACCATCTCAGNGATCCAAACTAGGACAAAGCCATTAAGCCATAAGAGGAATTGCCTAACACCCTTTCAGAACACAAGCCCCTTCATTTCACCATCTCAGAGCAGTAAGATACTGTAGTATCTTACTGCTCTGAGATGGTGAAATGAAGGGGATATGAAGTAAGATACTGTAGTATCTTACTGATTTTGTCTGTAGTACCTCTGATGTGGGGCAGGACAGCTGTTCCATAGGTCT
>BHFT01018714.1:0-72753 GCA_004320025.1 Laticauda laticaudata | reverse complement strand
ACTTTGCTGGAGAAAATGGAGGTGGGGGGCTGGCTGAGTGCTGAATCATTGCCTGGGGCATTGTGTGATGTCAGCAATACCAACTAAGCCTGAAAGTATCCGTTGATTACGAAGTGTGATTAACCAATTAATAGCTTGATTACAGACTAAATATACAGCTCTGGTTAATTGGTGCTGGTAGCCCACTGGTATCTTGCCTTAAGCCCTCTCCCAGGCTCCAAGTTAATAAATTATTGTTCACTTCCCAGGACTTCTATTTTTACACATTTACTTACACATTTTGCAAATGGGAACTGAAGCCTCAGAAGCTCCAAAAGGATAAAAGAGAAGGATGCCAATCGGAGCTGTGAACTAATTTCTCTTGATAGTGCTACTCTCCCTCCTTTAAACAAACAAACCAAAAAAAAGTGCAATTGAAGGCAAACTTAACTGGTAGAAATTTAAAATATCAGCTTTGGGACTTTCAACCACTCTGGATTACAGCCATCTTTAAGCTATAGCTGACACCACAAATCAGAAAGATTGTTTTCAGGGGATGCAAGAGCGCTACAATTAATGAGCCTTAACCTTGTTTCTTGATCATGCAGGATCGAAGGTTTCTTACCACATGGTTAACCTGCTTAACCAAGGAAGAACATCTGGGTCACATTAAGCACTGTGGGAATGCTCACCAACTACAGATAGTGTGTGCGCATTTCCTTTTCAGGACTAGAGTCCTTGCCTGCATCAGATAGACTGTCACCCACCTAAAATGCATGCAGCAAATATCTAAGTTGCCATAAAACTGTTATTTTTGGCTGTAAAGGCTCAACAGGGTGCACCCTGATAAATGTTCTGGGGCTGCCATCTTGTGGCATCAGCCAAACCTTACAGCTTCAAAGCCGTCTTAATGCATTCCACCCCTGTTTGGGTTCCCCACAAATACACTCCAGTTGTGTCTGGGGCACAACTCCTGGCTTGGGAGCAGGGCAAGTGGCACAAAAGATAGTCCTTCCAATCAAAAAGCAAAGGATGGGTTAAGCAAAGGAATTTGCACTCTCTACCCTCTTTCTCCAAGTGTGGCGAAGAACCAAGTTTGTAAGCATTGGTTTTGTTTCCTTGAAATGCACCCTCACATTTTACACACATTAATTTGGGGCCATATCCAACCACAGAGGTAGTTTTGTTGTGTGAAATCCCTGCCTTCTGGCATATTTGTGTTGATTATAAAGAGCATAAATAGTCCTTGACTTATTGTTATGCATATGTAAATAACGTAGCTGGGTTGACAATATATAAACTACAAATATATGTTTGTAGCTTTAAGGAAAAATACTATAATGTAATATGCTGTGTTCTGGTTGGTTAATTATGCTACAAGTTGCCATAAGAGGAAAATATAGATCATGGTTTAACATTCTCTTTTTCACTGATGATCTTTCTTGATACTGATACTGACTGACTACGGACCGATACTGACTAACCTTGTTTATTTTGATATTCTGTTGAAGGTTATTTGTTGTATTATGGTTTGATATTTGTCTGCTGTAAAAGACATAGAACCAGTAAGACTTTGTAACTAGATGTAAGAAGACTTTATAACTGGATATTTTTGGACTGTTAAAAATGTGTATGACATGGATTGTTTATTGGACTGTGCTATTAGTTCAAGTAAACACTAAGACAACTTGTTCAACTCTATGTGGNTAAGAAGACTTTATAACTGGATATTTTTGGACTGTTAAAAATGTGTATGACATGGATTGTTTATTGGACTGTGATATTAGTTCAAGTAAACACTAAGACAACTTGTTCAACTCTATGTGGCTGTATATTTCTTCATAACTATTCTCATAAACCATTTTCCGTGTGCATATCCTTTTTATACAAGGATTACTGTGCACATATCCTAACACTTATGACCAAAATTTAACCCCAAATTTGTTGCTAAGAGAGACATTTAAGTGACATTTTATGACACCCCCCCTTTTTGCCAGTTGTTGTTAGTATTGCTGATGGCTGAATGAATCTGGCTTCCTTGTTGACTTTGCTTTCCAGAAAGTTGCAAGAGAGGATTATCTGGGACACTTGCAACCATGATAAATACACACATTCAGTTGCCAAGCTTCCAAATTTTGATCATGTGACCCTGGGGAGGCTGCAAAGATTGCAAGTGTGAAAATTGATCCTAAGTCCCTTTTTTCAGTGCAGTTGTAACTTCAGCCAGTGAACAAATGCTTGGGACGGCAGAAATATTTGGGGTTTCCATATTTCTTTGCTTGGAGTTTTGTAAACAAAGTGCTAAAAATCCATTCTGGAACACAAGGCTCTTGAACTTTTCTAGACATAGCTAAAGGCCTGGAATGGGCCAGACCCACTCCTGAAAAGCCCAGCTAGATAGAATTCAGGGAAAATTTCCTGAAAAAATTCCCCAGCATAGCTGGCTGGAGAATTCTGGGAGTTGAAGTCCCCAAGTCTTAAAGTTGCCAAGTTTCAGGACCTCTGTTCCTGACAGTGAGAACAATTAACCAGTGGAATAGCTTGTCTCCAGAAGTTGTGGATACTCCATCACTGGAGGTTTTCAAGAATTGGATAACCATTTGTCTGAAATGTTGAAGAGCCACCTGCTTGAGCAAAGGGTTGGACGAGAAAACCTCCTCAAAGAAGCCAAGATGGTAGCTGTGATCACAGGTGCATAAAAAGAACAGGGCTTTGGCCCCCATCCCCACCAACACTCCTATTTCCAGAAATCTGCAGACAGGAAAAATCAAAGCACCATACTCTGTATCATAGGCGGGCAAGTATGATCCCTTTACAACCTATAGACTTCAACGCCCAGAATTCCTGAGTCACCCATGCTGGCTCAGGAATTCTGGGCGTTGAAGTCCACAGGTCATAAAAATACCATAGGTGGCTACCCTGCTATAAGCAGAACTTTGCACTGGGTAGTTGCTTCGGCATCAGAATGGAGCAGAAGCCCATTTAGGAGGAATGAATGGGCATTAACTGATACACACACCCAATTGCAAATTTATTTTACGTTGCATCATGTGCTGGGATTCATTTTGGCTGCAATGCTCACCTTCATCCTGGTTCATCTCAGCAATTCCTTGGCTGCTTTGCAGAGGATGGAATATCTGTCATCTGAAACAAGAGTTGCTCAGATCCAAGAGTTTCTACTGATGTTAATCTTCCTCTTGCAATATAAACCTAAAACAGTGGCTAAAAGTTTTGCTTGGCTAATAACAGGATGCTGGTTCAAATCTCAGTAAATTTTTTCTTTCTTTTCTTTCCTCCTTCCCTCCTCTTTTCCTAGCTATTTTGAGTTTTTTTTCCCCAAGGATAAAATGCAAAGCTCCAGCATTCGTTTCTCCAGACACTTGAGTGAAAATAATTATTTCTACGAAGTTTTTGCTGGATGTCAAAACAGCAACCTCTTACATAGTAGGGAAAGCTCTTAGCCACCATGCCATAGGGGAGATTACTAAATTGATTAGAGTACAGACTGGCTGGGAAGAAGCTGCTTGCCGTATATATTAATTTGCATTTTAATTTACTACCTAGATGGAAATAAATTAGTATGTATCAATTCTAATACTACTTTGTTTTTAGGTTTATGTGTGAGCAGTTGCACACGTACTACAGGTGTAGAAATACTTCCTCTCAAGAGAGATAAGCAATTTTCCCAGAATAGAAAATTGGGATGGCACAGCAACAAGAGCATTGTAGCATTGGGTCATGAATGATAGAGTGCTGCAAATTGTTGCAAAGTCTTGGCAGGGTTTTAAGCCTCTGTGAGCACAAGAGGAGCAGCTTAAATTTTAAGTTTTTATCTCACGGGTGTTCAACCTTGGCAACTTTTAAGACCCCTGGGCTTCAACTCCAAGAATTCCCCAGCCAGCATGGTGTGTATACATATATTGTAGGCTCCCAATGTTTTCTGAATTAACGGCAAGGTGAGCATGAAATGGAAAATAAAGAGGGGGGAAAAAAACTGTGGGGGTTCCAAAATAGTAAACATATTTTACTTTTGCGAGCAAGAGCTTGAAATTGTTTGATATTTTTTGGCTAAAGAGTACTTCTCAAAAGCTGATTGTTTCCAGTTCCAAGATTCGGCTGGATCACCATCACAGTAAAAGGAAATCTCTCCAGAAATCAGAACCCAGTAGGATTCCAAAATGTTCAAGTGTTCCTTGAACTATCTTAATGTCACTAATAAAAGGAGAGGCATTTTTGCTGCATCTCTCATCTGCTTTTTGTTACTTGGAGCAGTGAGCAGCTTTTTGACAGCTTTCCTTCGATGGGGAAGGAAGCATCCGTCAAGGGCAGTTATGGCTGCCCCCAGGAGCTGTTTTGCAACAGGCACAAAGGCAGCATCTGCTAACAGGAGTTGGCAAGCAGGACCTCTGCTCTTTATTTATCAAAAGCGGATGGATTAACTCAAAGAAAACCGTATATAGTGGGTCGGTAGGGGGTTTTCTGTAGTCAGAGAGCTTCGCCTCATAGCACTCCCATAGCAGTCACCGTAAATTTCAGGAAAGCAAGATGCAGAGGTTGCAAAAATAGGAGGGACAGCTAATATTTTAGAAGACAGAAGTAAAATTGGAAACAATCTGGGCAGGTTAGACAAAAAGAGACCACAGATAATAAACGTTTACAGAAACAAATGCAAATCTTTTACTCAGGCAACTGAAACCAAACACAGGTGTAAAAGAACAGGAATTCCAAGCTGTTGGATCTTGGAACTATAATCAATTATAAACTATCTGGCAGAAGCAGGATAATGGCAAACACAATCCTAACTTAACAATAAAACTACTGCCTGCATGAGTGGTAGGATTTCAAAATTCCAGTCAATTTAGCATTGATGGATCCCACTCAGTCCTGACCAGTTATGTGTAACATGCTTTAAGGATTCAGGTAATACATTGGTTCATATACTACAGTGGTTTTGCACAAGACAATTTTTTCACAGATGGGTGGGTGTGATTTTTTCATGGAACCTAGATCTTGCCCATGCACAGAAGCAGCTTGCATGGCCTGGTTGCTAACAGGTCACAGGTTAGTACCAGTCTGCAGCCCTGGGGGGTGAGGACCCCTCATATACCAAGGGCAGGAAGTGGAGGAACTACAGACAAAATTGTATAACTGTATAAAGACTAAATCTT
The DNA here is from genome assembly GCA_004320025.1 of Laticauda laticaudata. Taxonomy (NCBI): domain Eukaryota; kingdom Metazoa; phylum Chordata; class Lepidosauria; order Squamata; family Elapidae; genus Laticauda; species Laticauda laticaudata. Next base: position 67,606 of record BHFT01018714.1, on the reverse strand, counting down.
GATAAGACTGACAAGGAAAGGGAACTGGCAGCATTTTTCTGAGTGTTGAGAGAAACAGTTAAGAGCAGTTGGATGGTGCAAGCATCCAAGGCAGGTATCAGAGAGATTCAACTGCAGGCTAGATAACCAACTACCTGCAAAGGTCAACAGTTGTACTTAGTGCCAGGGTTTCACTGATAATTCCAATTCTATGAAAAATTAGCTTCTGAAAACGGTTTAACGAAGGTTCCATTAGTGACGCTCCTCGAGGCAGAACGAAAATGGTCTCTCATTTGGAGACTTTGCTTATTAAGTGACCTAACAGCCCTGCATTAACTTGTGAATTCTCCACACTTACAAATGTTAGTGGAGACTGCTGAGCAAAAAGTCCTATCCGAGGACACACTTATGCACAATGTGCAACACCACAGAAAAGAGAAGCTGTATATGTTTATTTAGCAAATATAAATATATACCACCCAATCCTTGGTGGCTCATAAAATACATTTCAATGACGCAATGTAAAAATTCCCAACAATTCCACAACTAGTTAAAAGCCAACTTAACTATTATGGCTGTGCACAAAAACACAGTGTTTCCTACCGAATTCAAAGGCACGGTGTTTCAGGAATGCCACCAAAATCATTCCTGATGGGCTACAGCTCAATAGAATCAGAATATGTACCATTTTCTTGGCTCCAGGATTTGGCTCAAACAAAAGGTGGAAGGTCTCTTGCTCAAAGCTGGTGGCCTTCCTGTCATTCGGTTCCTCGTCAATCTTCCTCTCCTCCCCTTAGTGACCATCATTGCTTGTGTCCCGGTCTTTTTTTACTCCTCTCCCTCCCAGCCTAAAACCTTCTGCCTAGCACACATATTTGGGTCCAAGGTTCAAGGCTGAAACTTGCATATATAGAGATCATAGCTGTTGGGATTGTCTTTCAATTTCTCTTATCAAGAGAGAGGATAAAGAGGTCCACATTCCAGGCTTCTGAAATTACTTCTACATTGCAAAGTTCCACAAATTTGTTTAACTCCATCAGTCTGAATTTTGAACTGAATAATTGGCAGGAATAACTGAATATTTTGGCAGGAAATTCACCTTTTCCTGAGTCATTTATTAAGAAGAATGACCTTTCAAAGATACTGGATTAGAAGCTAGTAATCAGGGGTCTCCAAATTTGGCAACTTTAAGACTTGTGGGCTTCGATTCCCACAATTCCTGTCATAATGGGGAAGTCTTAAAGTTGCCAAGTTTGGAGGCCCCTGAGCTAGCTGATCTCAGGTTATTTCAAAAACCAATACAAACTTTTTAAAACAGAGTTACAAAAATGAAGTACTGAGATTTTTGGAAATCAGGTATGCCTGATTATTTCATTTTTACAACCAGTTGATGGTAATCTCTTAATCTATTCCAACTTTCTTACAGGTGCTCCCTGGCTTCCCCCATTCTGATATATAGTACTATAGATAAAAACAGTTCTGATGGCTTCCCCTGCCCTTGTGTCCTCCAGAGAAGCACAGCGTCTTGCAGCCCATGCCAGCATGCACAAAGCATTTGTTAGTCAGAAATAATATGTAGCATAGTTAAACGCTCCTGGATGGCACAGGATTGGGAAGTTTGCCACAACTCCTACATTGTATTTACAGAGGATGCGATCCTCCAAGCTCAACATTCTGCTCTCCACTAAAATGCACTTTCCCCTTAAAACTATCTTCTGCTAAATAATTTCAACACAGGCAGAGAGCACTACAATGAAGCTCTTTCTGGGTGAAGAAAAGAATCCTGAATTGCACATGTTTAGATGAAGTCCACTTGAGAGCACTCAGAAAGAGTGATAAAATGCTTCTCTTTGTTGCCACAAATTTCGGTGTCATCCAGTGAATCTGCAGAACAAAAGGCAATAGTAACAAACATGAGGGGAAACTCAAAAGAAAACATTTAATTGCCTTGAATGGGAGGCTTTTTTATGAAGGCTCTTTCACCGTTACAGGGGAATTTTATTGACATAAATACACCCACGACTCAGATTTGGACAGTCTCCCAGCTATGAACCCAATTAAAATTATGCAAAACAAGAAAGTCAGAATCTACTCACTCTGGAAACTAACTTCCCCAAACATAAGAAGATAAGGCAGAAGGTCAAATATGGGTTCTCACTGTTTTAACCAAAAGGAAAACAAAACAAGGGGATTCTTCTCATAGACAGAAATGCAATTGTGTCTAGATCTGTGGATATCATCTGTTAGAACAGAACATTAAAAAACAAATGGAAAGATAGATAAGATCCATAGATAAGAAGCCAGAGAATAAGCAAAGGGACACAAAAGATTGCTTGCCGCATGCCACCAAGTGATTTGTTAATAAATCCCAGAAGGAAAGTTCAAACCAGGGCTTTGATTTCAACAGCAGCTGTAAGAAATAAAATATAAAAGCTAATGCCGTTCTCAATTCCAGACTGCAAAGGTTCCTCACCTCTGCTGACCGGGTCGTGTTCAGCTGGAGGTGTGCTGCTAAGCTGCCATATTGTTTTCACCCTTTTTGGTCCTTGACCGCTGCTGATTTCCACTCTCCATATTTGAGGATGAGCACTGTAAAAAAAAAAAGAAAGATAAGAATTGATAATATTGAAGAGATGCGTGTACTTGGACAACTCTTGTGATAAAACCTAAGGGTCTCCTACAGGTAGTCAAATCTCAAGACTATCTCTGAATATTGTACCTACAAAGGAAAGCTAAGTCTTACACCTAAGACTAAGAGAGAGAGCAATGCCTTTCAGCAATTCTCTGAAATTATAGTTTGGAGCTAAAGACTCTCTTGCTTAGCATCTGAATTCACTTGCCTGAAAGGACTAAATAGGAATTGTATGAGAATTCATTTTAATATTGTTCAGTCCTGACAGTGAAGGCTGGAAATGAGGAGCACCGTTTTTCAGTGGTTCTCCTTCCCCAATGGCTGCTTCCAGTCGGCTGAGACAGTGAAGAAAGGTCGAGCTGTCAGCCACTCCATTAAGTGGGGGTCAGTCTTCTCCCCATTACTCTTTAACACCCAGATGAAATGACTGAGACAGGTTATTCATTAGGATGGGGAGAGGCATCAGCAATATGCTAATAACATCTCCAAGGTAGGCTGAGAGGATACAAGTAGAAATCCTTACTTGTTTCTTGGAGACTGTTAGGCCTGAATAGGGATTCTACCAAGACAAAGTAGCTTGGATTTGGATGCCACATCAAGTCTCGTGATAGTTGCTTTGGGGAACTTTGGCAAAGGGGAGTGCTTTGACAAATGGAACTGGACACCCCTGAGGGAATCCTGGGATTCAACTTGAATCCTACTTGAACAGCACATGAAAGTTGTAGCCACCAGGGCATGAGAGTAACTCAGTCTGATACAGCAACAGTGGCAGCCTTTCCTTGATTAGCTGACGACTCACAATCCTTCACAAATGGAATGACTCTAGCACAGGGGTTTCCAACCTTGGCAACTTTAAGACTTGTGGACTTCAACTCCCAGAATTCTCTAGCCAGCATAATTCTGGCTGAGGAACTGTGGGAGTTGAAGTCCACAAGACTTTAAGTTGCCAAGGTTGGAGACCCCTGCTCTAGTAGGTTCTAAGTGGAACTGTCTTGGAAGGCCAACTGGAAACTTCAGCTAGTGCAACATGCAGGAGCCCAGGTAATCATGGAGACACTGTGGTTTGTCCACCCACTCCATTATAACAGGAGCTGCATTGGCAGCCTGTTAACTACTGAGTGCAATTCAGGGTGCTGGTTGTCACCTCTGAAGCCTTACATGAAATTGCAAATGACATCTTTCCTCAAAGCCAATGTTTTTACTTACTGCCCAGCTTTGCCTGACAAGGAAGCTTCTATGCTATTTATTATTGCTTTTGTGTCAATTGATGGAGGGCCTTTAACTCCCTGAGGACTTGACTTACTTTTGGTAAAATTCCTTCACCAAACTTGTCTTGACTGGTAGCTGAAATGCATGCTTTTCATTCAGAGGGTTTTCTTTATAGTAATTGATGCAAGATCTACAAAAACAAAGACATTTTCATACCACCAATTCTTAGAAAAAAATAGTAGAGAACTTATACAGATTACAATGTAAATCAAAATCACTGGCATCTTCAGATTTCTGTTCAATACATGCAATTATATTTACTGTATATTTAATATATATTCATATTTAATATTATAGAAATTTAGATAGATATTATGACGAACATGCAAAAGTAGCACAAAAGTGAACATAATGGAGACTCGTGACTCTAACAGCTTCTAGGAAGGAGAAGAAACTTGGACTAAACTGAATAAAAAGCAAAAGACACTAATTATCACAAGCTGAGAACTTAACCCACAAGGTATCCTATATGAGCTAAAGAATAAGCAGATCAAAACAAGTGGGCAAAGCTAGGCCAAAAAACTAAAGTTGATTTCATTTTTCATATTTAATCAAATGCAATACATAAAATCACTTCCCAGTCATATCAAATACATTTCTGTTCTATATCTGATTAAGTTTTCACTTTAGTAAGAAATAGGGATTTACAAGTCTCAAAATATTTGTTCTGTGGCAATTGAGAAGTCTTTTAAGTTTGAAAGGCTCATTTTCAATGATTGTTGTGAGCTTTAAACCCTTGCAGAAATGGATCTCACATTCAGACTTTCAATTTCAAAGTGTATTCCCCACTTAATATTCCTTGGAGATGGTCTTTAAATAGCACACATCAGGGAGAACTCTCTCTTCAAAAATAAATTGTGTTGTGCCTTTGGGGATACAATGGGAAGAAGAAAGTTTCTTCCCTTGCCTTTTGATGTAATACAAAGATAGGAACTGAAAATGAAGGGAAGAATGAAATGCCTCTCTTAAAGGATCAATTCAGTAATTATTAATTTATGGGTGTTCCCCATACTGCTGAAATATTCCTTTAGCCTTCCTTCTCCCAGTGCAGAAAGAAGCATAGAAGCTGCACACTTTTTGTACAATTCTGAAGCAAAACCATCCCAATCATCATGTTTATTCGAGGGAACTCTCTTATTAAGAAAAAGTTGCTGGAAGCAATTACTGTGTCAGAAAGATGAGGCTCTCATGTTCCAGTTTGATAAGGTCGAAGCAGTTGTCCACAATTTCCAACATGTGGTGTAGTTTCTGGATACGATGAACCTGTTCCTGAAGATCTACTGAAGTGGACATGAAGTAATCCTTTGAAAGAGAGAACAAGAGAACAAGCATCAGGAACTATTGACAGCATCTGTAATCTTAACCAAATGCTCGCTTTCCTAAGGATTGGGTAAATAGCAATAGCACTTAGACTTCCATACCGCTTTACAGTGATTTGCAGCTCTCTCTAAGCGGTTTACAGTCAGCATATTGCCCCCAACAATCTGGGTCCTCATTTTACCCCCCTTGGAAGGATGGAAGGCCGAGTCAACTTTGAGCCTGATGAGAATTGAACTGCCAAATTGTAGGCAGCTGGTTACAGCAGAAGTAGCTTGTAGTACTGTACTCTAACCACTGTGCCACAGAGGCTCCCTAACATATAACAATATGTAGACAGCCTCAGTTGCAAAAATCCAGTAAAAATCTCCCCAATGCCTTCCACGCCAGACATCTGTGGCTATTCAACTCTCAAGTAAAGGTAGTCCTCGAGGCATATAGCCATTTGTTCAGCAACTGTTCAAAGTTACAATGGTGCTGAAAAAGTGACTGACAACCAGTTTTTGCACTTTTAACCCTTGCAGTCTCCGCAGCCATGTGATCAAAATCCAGGCGCTCGGCAACCAGCCAGGTCCCAGAGGCATGTGATTGTGATCTGTGCCCTTTCTCACTGGCTTCCAACAAGCAGCCAATGGGAGACCCTGGATTTACTCAATGATCATGTGATTCACTTAATAACTGTGGCAAAAAAGGTCATAAAATCGGATGTGATTCATTTAACAACCACTCTGCTCAGCAATGGAAATTCTAATGTGGCCCTCAGTCGAGGACTACTTATATAGTATTATTTGGAAAATGAGAGCTATGACTTACCAAATGAGTCCGTATGGCAAATTCTTTGCCTGAAACACAAAACATAATTTGTATTACAATTTCATACAAAATAAATGCTAAAAGCTGCAATGAAAGCCTTGATTTATTACAAAATTAGAAAACCAAAAGCTGGAGAGAATGACATTTGCCTCCATGTTTGCATTATTGGAAACACCTGAAAAACTGAAAGAAAAACTGGAATTAGGAGACAGCTGAAGAGTTTTCCCTTTCCTAGTTCAGAGGTTGGCAGGGTAAAGTGACTGTGGGGAAGGATCCAGCAATGTCAGATATCAAATTTCTTCAGAAAGTCTCTGTTTTGTTAGTTGTAAATTAAATCAAAGTTTGATGTCTAATATGTAATTTGCTCACCATTGATGTTAGTTGACAAAATACTAATATGTTTTTTGACAGAGAAAAACATAAATCATTTGGACACAACTACCCAAAATCAGGATGGTTACCCAACATACCCACAAAATAGCTGATATAGTCTCTCTTCATTTTCTCCACGCCTATTTCTAGAAGCATATGAACAGGAGAATCTCCATCAAGAGAAACTGTTTCCATCTTTCCATGATAAGATTGCTTGATCAGTTTGCTCAGTAAGCTATTACTCTCTTGATGAATCTACAAAGAGAACCAATGTTTTACATAGACCCTCCTGCTCGTTATAGTACATATCCTGAAATATCTCAAAATAACCATTTAAATAAATCTAATTCCATATATTACATAAATTATGCATTTTAAGTGTGTAAAGTAAGTCTCCTGCTCCTACCATTCAACCAAAATATAGTCACCAACCATCACTCCCAGTCTCATGTTAAGCTCAGTTGGAACCACAAAATGAGACCAGAATATTTGAGACTCCCTAATGCACAGGGCAGATTAAATCAGAATTTTTTAAAAAAGTGAAACATAGAGACTGAATCACAGAAAGATGGGGGATTAGAAGATGGAAAGAGGGAAGGAGTGAGTTATCCTACCCAAGCCTCAGAAGCAAATCCCCTGAAAGATTGTCTGGGGAAATGCAAGACATAAGATTAAAAACACTTCTACAAGCTGAAGTGTTAATCAGATGGTTGTGCATGCCATCTTGACTTTTTAAGCACCTCCTTAGTAGATGTATCTGCTGGAAAGATCAGCAGGAAAGAAAATCCTTCTTAGTACCACACCCTAACATTATTTCTAGCAATTAAGTATATATATTTGGCGAGGTAAGACTATTTGACTGGAACTCCTTCCAAATCACATTTTATTTAAGTATGGCTTGGGAAATAAATCTGGAGTTTCTTAACAGGAATAGACATAAGCCAGAATTAAATAAACCACATAATGTTGTGCCATGACAGGCTGCTACTCTGGCAACCAAAGTCTAAGGGATCTGAATTCTATTAAGTGTTCAATGTAATATTAATGAGAAGATTTGAGGATGGAAGACTCATTAACCTCTATCAAGCAACCCCCAAACCAAGGAGTTCCCAATTTATATTACATTTTTCATTTTTTAAAACAAACAAACTTCCGTAGGACATGCCTTCTCTCCCCATCCCCATATGGCTCTCCATCCCTCTCCATTTCTGAAGTGGCTAAAGCTGTCCTCTCTTCACAAACCTTTCTGAAGACGGTACAGCTTTAGCTATGTGTAGGAAACATTTGCCAGTGGCAGGGTCTGAAAATGAGAAAGCAAATGCAGCAAAGTGCTAGGCAGAAAAGGTGAAAGGTTTGTGGGTAAGAAGGTGGATGGGCAAATGAATGCTTGCTGTGGCTTTCTGGGCATAGCAGCAGCTGTAGAACTTGTGCAGTTCTGGGGGCATTTGCCATCCCTGCAAAGGGGGGTGGGGAGGGGAAGAAAGAGGCAGGTTGGGGGGATTTGAAGTGCCTCTGTGGTCGGTCATAAGTGCAAGTGGGCTGCCAAGTGCTTGAATTCTGATCAGGTGACATGGCAGTGCTGCATTTGCTGTAACTTGGGGCACAGGTCTTGGGGCACAGTGCCATCATTATTTCAAACAGTCACTGAACAAATGGCCAGACATCAAAGAATACCTTTAACTGCATTCAGCTTAGGTTTTGATTTGGTTCTGCCTAGTTCCCTGTCCTAATCTTGCCCCTGGTTTTAGGAAGTGCAGCTCTTTGCACATCGCATCAACTCCTGGTCTGAAAAAAAACTGGGCACACTGAAATGCAGGATGGCTCTGCCTGCATTACAGGTTCGTTACTCCAACTCACCCAGGTCTGCAGTTCTCCATGCTGAAGGGCTCTTATTACCAACGAAAAACACTTCACTAGTTCCTCATGTGAAGCAACGTCTTGTGGGAGAAAAGTCAAGTATTAAATAAAGTTGTAACCTAACTCAAAGTAGACCAGGGGAATTAATAGAAATCCTTCCCTGGTCCCTTTAAAGACTGAGTATCTCATAATGTTTTGGGAGACAGAACCTAGAAACATACATACTTCTCCATATATTACACCAGAGCAGTTCAAGGAAATCAAGGTCTCCGCGCTGACTAAAAAGCGTTTTCATGGAACCAATGACTGCAGTAGTGTTATCCTGGAGATTCAGCAAGGAGAAATGAATTTTAAATTTCAAAATGAAGCCAGAATTACAATGTTAGCTATTTAAATATCACAGTTCAAAGAAACTTTACAACCATGTATTTACAATAAGAAAAACAGAAATAGAATTTTAAAGGTTCAAAAATAACAAAGCGCATTAAAAAGCTATGAAGATGGTGGGAAATGTAACACTCTTTTGCCATCAACCCTCCAAGAAAGGGTGATTGACACTTCTAACACAACTCCTGCCATTTCTAGTCCCCCCCCCCCCCCCCNATTTCTACCCCCCCCCCCCCCGAATTCAGTTTAAGTTTAGAGGCATTGAGTAACTGAATGGCCATTGAATGAAGCAGCAGCTAAACAACGACTACTTATATCAGGCTTGGAAATAGATTTCCCCCAAAAATGCCTGTTATTTTTGCCATTCTAGTTGAGACAAAACTCATTGAAAGCTTCAATACTGAAACAGTCTTCAGTCAATCTAGAGTTCTGAGGGAATATTTTTCCACTATCTTATCAAATACCTCAGTATCATCTTCATTGTGTGACTTCAGTCCATCTACTTCATCTTTAACATCTAAAAAGAAAAAAAAGCTATGTACTATGGCCATCAGTTTTAATGTAATAGAACATACTTTGCTCTCATGCAACTTTGGCTGGAAGAAACATTTCCTGAACACATTAATTCATGATGACATGGCACATTTGCCTCCATGCCACATATTGGCTCATAGGTGGTGTTTTCCATTCGGGATTAATGTGTTGTATGAATCCAGCCACTCTAACTTACTCAGCAAACCAAGTGTGCAATGCAAACTCAGCCATTACACATATTTCAGTTAAGACTTCAAGGGAATTATTTCCAAAATGCTTAGCATTACCTTTCAAAAGTTTCTGTACTAGTTCGACAGCAGACTTTCTTCCCAGGGCATTCGGCCATTTTATTACTCCATTCTTCAAGGTCTCAGCCAAACTCTAACACCATCATCCAAAAACAAAGAAGTCTGAAGTCATGGCTTGATACAGCAGAGTGCAACACACCATAGCATACATGGCTATTTAATACAGGTTGCTGCCTCAGAAGTAGATTGATCCAATTAAGGGGGTTTGCTCTGCAGTAGGATATGTTGCATATACTTATGTGCCCAGATGTACACACACACACACACACTCACAAAAGATGCTACTGAAATTACCAAGACATTTAAGTGTTATCACATTAAAAAGATTCATTTAAAGCATATTTAATAATTCTACCTTGACTCCATTTCCAACACGACTGTTGAGTAAAACCTTGCAATCATCCTTGCTATTACTCAGCTATGTATTATTTTCTGACTGGGAAATAATAGCAATAGCTATAGCACTTACTTATATACTGCTTTATAGTGCTTTACAGCCCTCTCTAAGCGGTTTACAGAGTCAGCCTCTTGCCCCCAACAATCTGGGTCCTCATTTTACCCACCTCCAAAGGATGGAAGGCTCAGTCAACCTGGAGCCTGGTGGGATTTAAAAAGCCAAATTGCAGGCAGCCGGTAGTTAGCAGAAATGGCCTGCAGTATAGCACTACGCCACCGAGGCTTCTATAATGTTATCGCAATACTTACCAAGAGAAACTGCAATTCTCTGTTTGGTTCATATACAGAACTCAAGAGGCTCCCAGAGGTCATCTGAAGTGTCTGAAATTTTCAAAAATAAAATGATTCATGTACGTATGTATAGATGTATACTGTATAATGTATGTTTTACTACAAGATGTTTGCACACTCCCTCCTTTACCCTGTTCATAATTAAATGATTGCAAAATCAGCAGCAACATTTAGCACCTGTTCTTATCACAATATTGAAACTGTTGATTTCCTTACCAGCAGAGCAGTAGATGAGGGGGGAGGTACCTGCAGCATCTTTTGCACACCCTTCCAAGCAAAATCTACATATATATTTCTCTCCAATGGAATAAGAGAATCCTCCTGAGTCAAGGAGTCCAGTGAAGTGGATTCAAGAAATTCATAACGGGCAAAGCCTGCTATTGTCAGCTACAACACAAGAAAGTTTATAGCTGTAGCCAGCCATTCTGAATGACGATAGCCATGAAAACATCATTTTAGAACATACCTTAACATCAGATTAAGACTACAATAATAAAAACTCCCTAAAAGCTGCACTGAAAACAAAGGCTTCTGCATAATGATCCAGCACATATTAAATTCAAAATTATTGTGCTATGTAATAAAACATTATGTACTAAACTTAGAAAATTTTCAGTTATTTCATTTTTCAAAAATGTAGTATATATTTGGTTGTAAATAAAAATCAAAATAAACATACATCTGAAGCATGATGTCTCATTCTATGATTTTCTTTCAGTTCCTTCAAGTCAATAGAATAATTATTATCTGACACAGGACCTAGGGGAAAAACTGAATTAAATAAGGGCTTCCTAATTATCAAAACTTGATAAAAAGCTTTGATTTCATTTTAAAAATCTTCTAATATTATTCCTATCAGCAGCTAAAATATAAAGAATACTGTATCACAAATTGTAATTAGCAATTAATAACATGTCTCAATTAATCTCTATGTCTGAAGCAGAGAAAAACATACAGTATATCCAAATGTAGAGATATTTCCAGAGGCTATTCTAAATAACCAATACAGTTTTAGCCCACAACTTCAAAAATAACATTTTGTCTGAATCAATTTGCTAAAACAGGTTTCATTTTAGAAGTATATACCCTAGATTCTATTTTTTTTTTAAATAGTGGATTTTTCCATTTTTTCTACTCATTGTTAATGGAACCTCCCACCACAGGCCAAAACTGTTCCATAGCAATCCCAAAGCGCTTTTTCAAAAGGCAATTGGACTTTGTTTTTCCTTGAAGATGTTTCATTCCTCATCCAGAAAGCTTCTTCAGTCTTCTTTCTTTCCATCTTCAAGGAAAAACACAGTCCATTTGCCTTCTGAAAAAGCACCTTTCTGACAACCATGACTTGGATGACTAAGATTCTCCCGTAGACACTTACCATTGCAAGTAATAGTGTGAAGCCTGATTCCCAAAAGGTTGTTTCCATTCCTCAAAGGCTCTGCTCCAAGCCAAATAGTCTTTTTTGGGTCAGAAGGTTCACATCGAACCCAGAGCGGAGGAAGCTGCGCTGCATGGTTTATTTGTAAATGTTTCATGTTTGGATTTTGAGACATTGTGTAGAAAGAAATGAACTGCCTATCAATGGTGAAAAGACATATCAGAATAGAAGATTATTATTTACAAAGTATTTGCTGTATTTTTTTAAATATTTATTTTTTTGTATCCCAAATTGGCTAACATCAATTAAAAAAGAAAGGTAATGCTAATTCCATGTCGGTGAACGCATATTATAACACACATGAACAAAAGGAATCTTATAATTGTCCCTTTGAGGAATTATAGATACAAAATTCTACTCACTCGACTATTTAAAGTTGATACCATTTGGTAGAAAGTAATATACATTAAGGCTGCTCTGCTGGGCAGTAAAATTAGTTTTTGCTTTAGAAAGAATATATATTCTAAAGGATAAAGATTAAAATAATCACACAAACATGCATTACCTTGCTCTTGAAAGGGCCAGAGGAGATCCTGATAAATTCTCTTTCAGAAAAGCCTCAGAAACTGAAGGCTCACCATTTTGCCATTCTTCCAGACTGCTGGTTTCTTCATATAATCTCTGCAAAAAAGCAGCCATGCTAGAAAATTTACTAAGTTCCAGAAAGGTGGAACATATATAAGTAGACAACTTACTTACCAACTTACCATTTTCTCTATGATAAAAAATGTCCCATTTTGGTCCCAAAGCTTTTCTAAGGGATTTGTATGGCCTTTATTGATCAAATGGACTCGTAGGTCAGTCTGGTAAAAAGAAACAAGTTGTTTCCATAGTACTTTTCTCAAACTAAATTTAAAAATAATTTGATTTACAGCACCATATACTTATACACTGAAAGGCATATTTACAGCAATTTGCATTCATGCACATCGTTTCCTTTGCAGCATAATCTTACTTCAAAGTAACTGATGTCAGAATTGCAGACCTGATTTTTCAGTAACTTTCTATGGTCTGGGATCTCCTTAGTGATGACAGAGGATAAAGATTGTGAAGAATTAAGATGCTTTCCCACCAGATTATATAAGAGGTTTAATGCTGAAACATGTATAACTTTGCAATCATGCTTTATAGCAGACTCCAGGACTTATTAATAGTCCTTCCCTAGCAAAATAAAATTTATTTAAAGAAAACAGCCATAAAGCTGTATAAAAATAACACAAACCAAGCTGCAGAGAAAAGAGAAAATGAATCTATATTTCCTTTCATAGAATTTATTCAAATTAATTTGTACCAACAGTCCAAATTTTCAATTTGAATTATACAACATATCTATCAAGATGACTTATCATTTTTGTTATTTATTATACTTATATCCTACCTTTCCCTCTGGAGTACATATATAGCATTATCTTTCCAAATTTATCCTTAAAACAAGAAGGAACATTTTTCAGATTTAAAAAATGAAAATAAACTAAACTTCATTCAGCATTATATATTTTCCCCTTCTAGAATCTATATCTGACCTTAAACTAATCTAAATCTTAGCATTTCTAAACTTCACTACCTTTAAAAGCACACCATTTCCTGTAAACTAATACGAAGTTTAAAATACTTAATAAACATACCTCAAAAGTAGAAGGGCCAGCTGTATTATTCTGCTTTCCTTCTTCATATACTCTGAAATATAAATTGTGATTTATTTTCTCTGAATAAACAATGCAGTTTTCTTAACAAGATTTTTGGAAATGGCTTCCTTCTGTTTTCTTCCTAGGGTTGAGAGACTACTGGCCCAAGCTCACCAGCTGGCTTTGCCCATGACTTTTTCTGAGGTGTTTATAAAACTTCCCAGTCTAGCCTTCGGTGCCCTAGGATTTTGGGGAGTGTCTCATCCAAATACCAGCAAAGATTAACCCCACTTTTTTAGATCTAAAAAATCAAGACAAAGATCAATTAATTTTTCATTCATTCAAACTTTTTAGGATACATATTTGGCCTGTGTGTATATTTTCTTTAATTGGTTACACTGTCAATTTTTCCTTTGTTTTGCCAAAGTAGATACTGTATGACATTTTTTCACAGCTACGCTTGTAATTTGAACTTAATGAACTCTGCATGAAGAAGGCATTCCCTGAAGTGGATAAATCTAGAAGCAACCCCTCCCACAGACCTAAGAAAATGGAAAAAATGATTTGACTAAATGCAATTAATTACACAATTAATGACAGAGTTTAATACTTAATTCTCATCGTATTGTTTATTATTTATTGTAAATATATGTGGTGTAAAAAAATTCCCCAAAACAACATGAACAGCTTCCATTAAAATCTAACCAAACATATTCATAAGTTACTGGAAACTTAAACTCAGCCCCCCTCCAACCTTTCTAAATGGGAACCGAATACAGGCAGACCTACATTTCCAACCATTTGTTTCGGGTCCATTTGAAGTTACGGCACTGAAAAAAGGTGACTTATGACCTTTTTTCACACTTACGACCGTGGCAGCATCCCCATGGTCACGTGATCACCATTTACAACTTTTTGACAAGAAGGAAGCCAGGTTCACTTAGCAACCGTGTTACTAACTTAATGATGACTATAATCATGGTTTATCATTTATAACTTTTATGTACTCTGAGAGTGTAGGAAGTTAGCACCCACGCCTCTCCTAGAAAATTGAAATATCCTAGGAAATATTAAAAAGGCAGAATATTTCCCCTAAAGAGAGTAAAGTAGAAACTCAGAGAGGCAGAAACTCACCCTCCCACCTTTGTTAATGGGTGGGCCATTAAGGCCTGGGCCAGAATATTTTACATAACAAAGATCTCCAGGTAAAGCTATAGCTCAACCAAGCCTGGGACTCAGGACAGCCTACAGAGTTGCCCCTGCATGGCCCATGGGAGTCTGACAACCAGTCAAAATACAAGCTCAAATTCAAATCTCAACAGAGTATAAAACCAGGCATTCTCAGCATCTCAGCTCTCCCTTCTCTTTTCACCTTGAAGCAAATGGTATAGGGTCTCCCGCTTGGGCGGGGGGTTGGACTAGATGACCTACAAGGTCCCTTCCAACTCTGATTATCTGTTATCCTGTTCACTTTGGAGCTCCAAGCTATGTGATCCTGTCCACCATTAAACCATCTTTCCAAGCAGCCTCCATGTTTCCAATGTCTTTTTCCAAACTTGGAACTGAACCCAGAAGGGTAATTCTTCCAACAAGAGCTAATGCACCAAAGACAAATTCCTTGTGTGTCCAATGACACCTGGCCAATAAACAATTCTATTTTATTCCATTCACCTCCATTTACAAGGTCTGCACTACTATTACTGTTACTGCACTACTATTATAATTACTTCTCATCTTCTCATCATTCCTTATCACCCATCCCCTCCCACTTGTGACTGCATGACAGTAACTTTATCGCTTGTATCCTTACGATTTATAGTGACTGTTTCCTAGTATGATTGGATTGCTTATTTGTACCCTATGACTATGATTAAGCGTAGAACCTGATGATTCTTGACTCCTGACGAATGTCTCTTTTCTTTTATGTACCCTGAGAGCATTTGCACCAAGACAAATTCCTTGTGTGTCCAACCACACTTGGCCAAGAAAGAATTCTGTTCTAATTCTATTCGATACAGGTAGGCCTTGTCATATGACCACAATGGAGCCCAAACTTTTCATTGCTGAGATAGTTATTCAGTGAGTTTTGCCCCACTTTACACCCTTTCTTGCCACAGTTGTTAAGTGAATTGCTGCTATTACACTAGTAACATGGTTGCTAAGTGAATCTGGCTTCCCTGCTGACTTTGCTTGTCAGAAGGTTGCAAAAGGGAATCACGTGACCTCCCAGGGCACCGCAACGGTCATAAGTGTGAACCAGTGGCCAAGTAGCTGAATTTTAATGTGACTATGGAGACACTGCAAGTGTGAAAAAACGGCCATAAGTGTGAAAAAATAAGTGTGAAAAGCAGCCACTTTTTTCAGTGCTGTTGTAGCTTTGAACAGTCACTAAATGAATTGTTGTAAGTCAACAACTACCTGTATTAGCATGACTGAGAGCAGGGACTCCTTTAATTGGTTTTACACTGTATAAATCTTTCCTTAGTTTTGCCAAAGTATATATTGCATTTTTTTTTCCAAAGCCTCCCCGAATTTCAGCTCATTCCAGTATTTTTATGCCCAGCTTTGGCAGGATGGAGCCTGGGTTCAAATCTTCCCTCAGAGTTAAGCCATGAATAGCAATTCCTGTCAAGAAAGGGAGTGTTCCAAACATGGCAAAATAAGTAACTATATCTGGGTAATTTCATTTATTTGATTTTTTTCTTAATCAGTTGTATGAGGCAAAGGAGCCCCAGGAGAAACCTAAATGCAATTATTTGAACGGCTGTTTTTTATTAGCAAGAGAATAAAAATGAACTAAATCACAATAACCGTCCTATTACTGTATTACAAGGCTAGCGAGGCTCATTCCTGGCGTTTCACTTTTTCCCTCTATTTTTATAATCATCCCTTAAACTGGAGCTCCGTTTGAAACTACCTCGCCGGGTTGCTATAAGGATTAATGCAGAGAGCTAAAAACCCTATTTTTTAAAAAACAGTTCCAAGATTAGAGGACGACGACGGGCCCACTTACTGCAGGAGGGAACCATGGAAGCGGAGGATCTCCTCCTCCTGCCGCCGCCGGGAAGCCATCCGAGCCCCACCGCCTCAGAGACGGTCAACCGACCGGGAGACACGCGCACGCGCAGTCGCTTCCTGTAGCTCGAACTTGCGCGCCAGAACAACTTCCCATCATCGCCTGTGGACGTCTGAGGAATCCTTCCGCCGTCGAGAGACGCCTGCCGGATCTTTCCTCTCCCCCGAGAAGATAATCCCGGCATCTCCTGAGGAGACTTGAAACGGAGAATTCGGCTGGAAACTATTTTTTCTCCCTTCATCTTCGTCAGGTGAGGACCTCAGAACGGAAAGGGAAGAAGATGCGGGAGATCTGCCGGCTGAGGGGATCTTATTCGGCTCGTAAGGGGCGGGGCCGTGCGCGCAAGCGGCACAAGCCGAAGAGCTGCGAGGCGACTTCCTTTTCCTGTCGGGGCTGAGGCGGAGACGCGCGCCGCGCGAGGGGCTCCTCAGCGGTATTGAAGGCGCCCATCATGGTGAGGAGGGAAGCGGGCCGGGTGGGGTGGGAAAGTCGCGCGAGGCGGCGGCGGGGCACGCGGGCCGGAACGCCTCGGCTGACAAGCGGGGAAACGAAAGGGGCCGCCTCCAGGGGAACGCGGGGAGAGAGGAGGCCGGGCAGGCCTGAGGCTGGCCGGGCAGGCGCCATCTTGGAGGAATCGTTGCCGCGTGGAGGCCGCGCGAGCCAAGACGGAGGCCCAGCCCTCGCCTCGCAGGAAGCCCTCTCACCCGCTTTTAGGCCGGAGGGGAGGGACGATTGCCCTCCCAGGCGGGGCGCCACGGACACTAATCCACGACCCTTCTACCATCAACGATAATGGAAGCGTGGATTCCTGGCCGCATTAAAGCACGAATCTTGCTGCAACCTCGTGCTGTGTGGTTCCTGTAACCGTGACACAATAAATGTTAGTCTGAGAAATTTGTTATAAAGAGCTGAAATTCACATTTGGGCTTCTTGAAGCAAGTCAGCAGGTCGGGGTGTTAAAGGCCTTTCAGCTGCTCAGGGAGCATGGACTTAGTGTTAGACGATACACACAACACGCACCCCCACCCATCCCTATGGAATCTCCGTATCGAGTTATCCCAGATCTAGCATTAAGGCCAAAAATTAGCCACTTGCCTTCATTCCAGTCCTTTGTAGTTGCAAGTGGAGTGCAGGTTTGTGGCACCTAGTGTGACTACATAAGTATTGCTGTGATCTAGGGCAGGGGTCTCCAACCTTAGCAACTAACATTTGAGGAATTCTGGGCGTTGAAGTCCCCAAGTCTTAAAAGGTGCCAAGGTTGGAGACCCATGATCTAAACTGTATTACTATGGTCCAATAATAATAGAGTACATACATCATTCTGACCCCATTGTGAGATGTTAGAACGGAATTATTCAATACACAACACAGAAACAGGTCTGGTTCACAATTCAAAGGTTTATTAAAGAAAATAAGTGTTTGCAAAGGGGCCTTCAAGTCCCTTCCAAAGTGGATTGGGTACAAGAAGAGCAAGCTTCCATATTCAAACAATACATTTGATACCCCTGCACAGAACACGCCATGCCTAAGAGGCCCTCCCCACCTTATTTTCTATATTCTAAAATGAGATTCGCTATAAGCTTGAGGATCAGCATGACATTGTTTTCTGTGTTTCAGTGTCTTGTTTTACTGCTGGGCTTTACCTTGGGAGGATGTCCTTTATAACAATGTATCATGAACTTGTACTGAACATGTTTTAGGGTGGGGGTTTTATATGGAAAAAGAAAAAGAAGAAGCTAACAGGAAAGCATCAAAAAGAACAAAGAAAAATCTAGTCTAACTACATAAAAATTCCATTATAAAAGAGTAACAATTCTTTTCTCTCACTGTTTAAAATCTTAATAGTAATAATAGCAACATTATTCCTGGAAATGATTGTAAGTGGCTGAAATTCACATAGGGGCCTTATGAAGCAAAGCAAATTACAAGCTACAGGGCTTGCTGAAGGATTGGGGTGGGGTGATCACATGTGACAGAAATGAGGTTCAACACAACAGTTCTTCCATTCTTGTCTTTCAACTGCTCAGTGTTAAATGATGTGCTGTCTTCCCCCCAACCAAGTGTTGATGTAAATCAAATTTTCATGCTGAGAGGCAGTATAATTCACATTTAACATTAAAGTCAAAATGCACTGCTGCAGCATGCAGAGTATAGGCGTGCATTGAGCACATGAATTGCTGTGATGTTATAATTTGCGTCCTATCTGGTATTCAGGGACGGTTGCCTGCTGTCCGTAAACTGTTGCCATTGAACTGACGACTCCTCCAAATTGAGCAATAGTTCTATGTTAGTGAGCATCAGCAGCAGAAGGAGTTGAATTGCAAGTCTAATGCTCCTTTTCCCTCTCCAGGCTTGTACTCGGCCATTAGTATCGGTTTACTCCGAAAAGGGAGAGGTTTCAGGTAAAAATGTCACCATGCCTGCTGTATTCAAGGCTCCAATTCGCCCAGACATTGTGAATTTTGTTCACACTAATTTGAGGAAGAACAGCAGGCAGCCCTATGCCGTCAGTGAACTTGCAGGTACGTTGCAGAAGAGGTGTGTTTTGCAAACTTTGAAAGATGGACATTCAGTGCTTTTCAATATTGAAATTGATAGTAGCTATCACATCCAAAGCAGTGATGATGATACTTGATTTGCAATATGCGGCAATCCACTATGAAACATAATGCTTTCTTTAGATGTTACGCTAAAAAAATCCAAACATCATAGATGTTTTGATTTAGTTTGGGTTTTTAAGATCATCCAAAGAGTCATTGTGTTTGAAGATGAGATTCTGCAACAAAGCATTTTAGTATGCACAGATTGGTGAAATTTTATTCTTGGTCTGAATTTCCCATATCTCAGTTCCACTGTAATCATATTATCTTTAGGTAATACACAACTGGCAAAAAAATCAAAATCAAATATAACCACTTTCAGAAAATAACATTGAGAATGGCTTATTATGGATTCATTAGGAAACATGTTTGCTTTCAGAGGCCTGTTGGAAAAAGTTTGCTTTTAATATTACTAAATGTTCTGATGTTGGTGCTTAATTTTTAGGGAGATTATCTAAAATCTATAATCAGTCTAGTGAATATATATTATAATTATATACATACTATCTATCTATATATCTATATATACTTATATATACTGTTCAGCTTCCTTCAGGTATTATCCCACGTCATTGGAGTTGTGCTTTTAAAGTTGTAGCAACGTTTCAGCAGAATCTCATCTGCCATCATCAGGCTTCTGTACTGAGTTCGTGTGTGGGTCAGGCTATCACAGCCGTTAGTTTTAAATTTGAGGCTAGCCTGCTGTTGTCCCTGTATATCTATATCCATCCATCCATCCATCCATCCATCCATCTAATCTATCTATCTATCTAGACGAACTCAATACAGAAGCCAATACAGATTCTGCTGAAACGTTGCTACAACTTTAAAAGCACTACAATGACATGGGATAATACCCGAAGGAAGCTGAATAGCACACACATATATATATACATATATATATACACACATATAAATATATAAATATAAATAATTTATTTTCCCTCTTTTCCCTAGGGCACCAGACCAGCGCTGAATCCTGGGGTACTGGAAGGGCAGTTGCTCGTATTCCAAGGGTTCGTGGGGGTGGAACTCATCGATCTGGCCAGGGTGCTTTTGGCAATGTATCCTTCATTAGACAAATTATTTGATATACATAGCAACTATGTAACGTAAATGGCGTTTGAACTTCAGTGTTATGATTTAAAATATGTTTTATTTGATGGGCAATTCATTCAAAGCCCTTTTGTAACATAGGAAACCTAACACCAATTGCTTGCCTTGTTTTGGTTACAAGAAAAGAGGTCCCTTACTTGCAGTGATGTTGTAATTTGCGCCTTACTCTGTATTCAGTGACAGTTGCCTGCTGTCATCAGCTGGTACAGGTGATTGATGATCCTTTAACTCTGAGCAAGGTGGAAGAGGGGCTTCCTGCAATAAAAAGCTAGTTCCATCCTTGACGCCTGATGCATAGATGTGTCGTGGAGGTCGCATGTTCGCCCCAACCAAAACTTGGCGACGCTGGCATCGCAGAGTGAACATCACTCAGAAGCGCTATGCCATCTGCTCTGCTCTGGCAGCTTCTGCCCTTCCAGCTCTAGTCATGTCTAAAGGCAAGTGTCTTTCTGCAATGGCATTGGTATACAGGGTAAATGTAACTGAACTATGAAATAATATCTGGGAAAAGGTATCAAATACTACTGCACTTGTATAAATGTCCTTGTAACCACAACAACTTCACAATGGATAAATCCATAAAACTTAATACTGCAACACAGTAATGATATGCCACAATTCTAAAATCAAAAAGCAGTAATTTAAAAGTATTAAATTACTGATACTGTGTATCACAACAGATATAAACTTCAGTATAATAACACTACAAAAAGGCTTCAGAAGCCTTAATTGGGTTGTATAAGGGTAGGTGCCAAATGAACCTTTAGGGAGAAGTTAATTCAACAAGGCTGTGAGCACCATGAAGATATAGCTTGCTTTTATTCCTTTCAATTAGGATAGGGGCGGGAATGACATGAACTATGCTCAACCAGGATGAGAGCATTCAACAAACTAGTCATCCTGGAGACAACTTAGATCACTCCATTAAGTCTTTAGATGTACCCAGAAATGAATTGAAAGCTGATGGAATGCCTTCAGTGCAAGTGTTGTATGATTG
Source organism: Laticauda laticaudata (assembly GCA_004320025.1). NCBI lineage: Eukaryota > Metazoa > Chordata > Lepidosauria > Squamata > Elapidae > Laticauda > Laticauda laticaudata. The sequence goes on along the minus strand of BHFT01018714.1, from coordinate 46,542 downwards.
TAATGACCACTGCCTGCCACCATATAGGCCCTTTGTTTTGTGTCACAGTTTCTGAAGAAATTCAGCGGGTATCTCTTGAATATTGTGTGTACAGAAAAGTCAGGATGGTAGTATTTGGGCTTCGCTTGTCGACTCTAAACTTTCAGTGACACTTTTGCTATCTTTATGTCAGGTCACCGCATTGAAGAGATTCCAGAACTTCCTCTGGTAGTTGAAGACAAAGTTGAAGGCTACAAAAAAACCAAGGAAGCTGTTCTCCTACTTAAGAAGCTGAAAGCTTGGAATGATATCAAAAAGGTGGGTTGATCTTCAATTAAAGCAGAAGAGTGACTGAGTGATGGACAGGCCAATTGTTTTATTTGGTTTGAAAAATCTCTGCTAACTTTATGACTAGAATTTACTAACTTCAAAGAATTTGGAAAGAGCATTTGGTACAAATATATATGATTACTGCAAAGAGAGATACTAAAAACTATTGAGCATACATAATAATGACTGTTGCCTTTGCATATGATGAATTTTTCACTGGTCCGTGTTTCAGATAAACGTTGACGATGGTGAAATTCTGAGTTGCTAGGTACCAGATCTGTTTGTCCTGTAATGGAGAATTTGGATTTTTACACACCTGTTTTTGTCCAGGTCTATGCCTCTCAGCGCATGCGGGCAGGCAAAGGTAAAATGAGGAACCGCCGTCGCATCCAGCGCAGGGGACCTTGCATCATTTATAACGAAGACAATGGCGTCATAAAAGCATTCAGGAATATCCCAGGTACTCCTTGCCGTTACTTTCGAGGATTCACAACAAGGTTGTTGGCTGGAGGACGGCCCTGAATGATGATATTCCACTTCATTGGTCCGTGTTTCTGAAAACACATGATTTGGTGGAAGTTCTGACTTAAGGATCAGCTGGTGGATTTCATTTGAGATGCATTTACTTTCTAAACTTCATGGATTGAGTTTAAGACGATAACTTTCTCCTCGTGGGTATCTTTTACATGAAAGGCCATCTGGCATTCTCTCCCCTGATAGGAATCACTCTTCTCAATGTGAACAAGCTGAACCTTTTGAGACTTGCTCCTGGTGGCCACGTTGGACGTTTCTGCATCTGGACCGAAAGTGCTTTCCGCAAGTTGGATGACTTATACGGCACTTGGCGTAAGCCTGCCACCCTGAAAAGCAGCTACAAGTGAGTCTGCCTTGGCTTCCTTTTCAGCTTTGCAAACTGGAACACTGAAAGTCCTAAAGCAGACATGTCTAACTCAAAGGGCTTTTGAGTGGGGATGGCTTCACCTTTGCTGTTCCTTTCATGGTGCTGAGGACATTGTGTTGAAGGGAATTGAGCAGTATCTTTTTTGCATCTGGGGATCAGAAATGACATATGGCTTGTAGGCCTATGTACCAGTGCATGAACAGATTCTTGCCAATACTGATAGAAAAAGTTGATCCTGGAGATCTCTCCAACATACAAGTCATGGGGATATAGCAGTAGCGCTTAGATTTTTATACCGCTTCATAGTGCTTTTCACAGCATTCTCTAAATGGCTTGCAAAGTGAGCATATTGCTCCCAACAGTCAGGGTCTTCATTTTACCTCCATCCAAAGGATGGAAAGCTGAGTTGACTTTCAAATTTCTGGCACTGGGCAGACTTGGCCTGCAATACTGCATTCTAACCACTGGGCCACCATGGCTCTTTTAGCAATTCATAATATATAGAAATATAGTAGGAGCTGTGCAGTAGTTGAACTTTGAAGAGGAAAGGGGCTTTCTTAGTGTAATTGGCAACTTTAAAGTAGTTGAGAGATGTTGCATAGATGTATCTGCAGGCCTTCATATCTGAAGTGCCAGATAGAGCCATTCTCTGGATGGGTTTGCACTATAATAGTTCTCAGTCTGGGTTTTGTTTTTTTTTAAATGCTTGTTCCACTCCTGTTTTTAATATGAAATAATAATCATGTTAAAAATACCTTCCAACATAGATTCTGCCTTGAAAAATAATTAACACAATTGTATCTTTGTTCTAATCTGTCTTTCAATGCAGTCTGCCAATGCACAAGATGACCAATACTGATCTTGGAAGGATCCTAAAAAGCCAGGAGATCCAGAAGGCCCTACGTCCACCCAAGTACGTATCCAAACCATAAGTTTCTGATGTCCTCTGGAGGCAAAAGTGTATTTGTGTTCCCATGAAGATGGAGTTGTGCTGTACAACTTTTCTGCATGTTACCTCTTCTCCCCAGTATTGGTCCCTTGATGCACACCAAGTGGCCCACCAAAGTTGTGTTCACAGTTCTGTTTGTTCTGCAGGAAGAAGATTCACCGTAGAGTCCTTAAGAAGAATCCACTGAAGAATTTGAGAATCATGGTTAAACTGAACCCATATGCCAAAACTATGAGGCGTAACACTATTCTGCGCCATGCTAAAAATGTGAGTGGCTTGACGTTTCTCAAATGTTATTCTGGAATACCTATTTTTAAAGGAATAGAAATGACTGAACCATTTTCTGGTTTTTTTTTGATAGCACAAACTCAGAGAAGAGAAGGCAGCGAAAGGGAAAGCGAAGATCCAAGTGGCAGGTGCTGAAAAGAGTGAAAGTTCAGCATAAAGAGTTTCTGCACTTTTATGATTCAATGCTTAAAAGATCTCAATTTACTCAGAATAAAAATATATCCAAAGTGGTGTCGTCATTTCATCTTTTATTTGCGCAGAGTAGCATAACTCAGTAGAATGCAAGATAATTGGAAAGACGGTAAAGCGGCATGACTGAGCTAAAGGATGCTCTTTGCATGAACATATTCACTGAGGGACCAACTGCATAAAAATTAAGCAGATGTTGCAGGAATGGCAGAAGGAGAAAACTGGGTTGGAATCTATCACAGCCAAAGAGAAGGAATTTTATCAAGATATCAGGAGCAATAATGTTGTAAGGGAATCCTTACAAATGTGTTTGTTTTTTATCCTTTTTGGGTTACTTCACTTTTTCTGCACAAATATCTCAAAAAATAGAAATTGATTGGAAAAGCAGATACGCTATTTGTGTATATATGAAATGAGCTATTAACAATGGTACTGTACTTTTGGGGAAACAAGGTTTGCCTCAGATTTGGAGGGTGTTTGGGTTTTTTTTTTTTAATGCTTTCCTGCNGTTTGCCTCAGATTTGGAGGGTGTTTGGTTTTTTTTTTTTAATGCTTTCCTGCTCCGGGATTTCCCAGCTATATAGCAAAGCTGATGTGAATAGTCTCCCCTGGTGCTTGATGCTTAATGTTTCTGGTGCTGTCATGGGAGTAGATTTTCCAAAAAAGGGAATGCATCGTAAACTTTCACAAATTTAACTTAACAGGTCTATACTGAACTTTCTTTTTGTATCAGATTTTTAAAAAATCCTTGCACATCTATTCTGTGTACCTAGATACAGGAAGATGGGGGGGTCTTCTAATCTCTTGCAGATACCCCAGTGCTTTAATTGTAAGTCTAGTGATTCTCAGCCATCCCAAGTCGTACACCTTAGGGAGGATGGCCAGTGTAAGCTTTTGCGCTCTACAGGGACAGTCTTCTCTTGGACCAGCCAGCAGGGGAAATAAAAATAATGCAGATTTGCTACGTATACATGATGGTAATATGAAGATTTATTGATCACATTTTTAAGCTGCCCACCTCCCTCACTAATATTAGGGTGCTAACAATTAAAAACGACACCACCTGGGCATTCTCAGTCCCTCAAAGATAATGCCCTGGGTTGAATATTGACTGATTCCTTGTATGATTTCATTGCATATTTGTACCCTATGACTATCATTAAGTGTTGGACCGAATCATTCTTGACAAATTTATCATTTTGATGTACCCTGAGCATTTGCACCAAGACACATTCCTTGTGTGTCCAATCACCCTTGGCCAATAAAAGAATTCTATTCTTAATGCACCCCATGACTATTAAGTGTTGTATCTTAAGATTCTCGATAAGTGTATTTTTTTCTTTTATGAACACTGAGAGCTTGTGCACCGAGGACAAATTCCTTGTGTGTCCAATCACCCTTGGCCAATAAAAAGAATTCTATTCTNAAGATTCTCGATAAGTGTATTTTTTTCTTTTATGAACACTGAGAGCTTGTGCACCGAGGACAAATTCCTTGTGTGTCCAATCACCCTTGGCCAATAAAAAGAATTCTATTCTGGGTCGAATCATAGAACGAAATGGGGCCGTTTTGGGTAGGTGGGGCATTGCTCCCCTCTGTCGCTCGCCTCTTTCCTGACAAGCTGCTGTTCCAACCCCCCCGCCACGCCAATGCTGGCTGTTGCTCCCCTTTTTTTTTTGGGGGGGGGGAAGCATGAAGACCCCCCCGAGCTGAAGGCCGCCGGGGCCTCGAAACCAGGCACGTCTCTTCGCCTTCCCTCTGTTCCGCCCGGGAGCAAGATGGCGGCTCCCACGTCGCTTGCTTCTTCTCCCTCCGACCGGCGAGAGAGGGCCGTCGCCGGTGACGTCATCCCTGCGCGCACCCTCTCACCTCCTCGGGGGGGGGGAGGGGAACAGGATGCTGAGCCGCCTGCAGGAGCTCCGCAAGGAGGAGGAGACGCTGCTGCGGGTCAAGGAGGCGCTGCACGACCAGCTCACCCGCCTCAAGGTGCGCAGGGAGCGAGCGGGCCAGCCCCCCCCCCCCCCGGAGGACGGGGGTAGCCTGGAACTGCGCACGTGTGGACGCCCACACGCGTGTCGCACCCCGCTGGCACAGCCTCTGTCTGGGGAGGGAGATTTGCCTCAAGGGAGCCCCCAATGGTGTCCCCCCCCCCGCCTCCCCACCATTGTCCCAAAAGTGCTTTTTTTCCAAGAGGCAACTGGACTTTCTGGATTTTTCCTCCCCTTTGAAGACGTTTCGCTCCTCATCCCAGAAGCTTCTTCAGCTCTGACTTCCATTCCCCAGAGTTGAAGAAGCTTCTTGGATGAGAAACAAAACGTCTTCAAAGAAAACAACCACCACCACCAGAAAGTCCAGTTGCCTCTTGGAAAAAAGGAAAAGCGGCACCTTTGAGACAACCATGACCTGGAGGACTGGGAATTTCCATAGATTTCCCCCACCCCCTCAAATGGCTGTCGGTCTGTAAGAACCAAGGCACAGGATAAGGGGTATGATAGTCCCAACAGATTTGGAAGATTGCAAGCGCAGAGACCAGCAGGGGCTTTTTCAGCCACACACACATAAAAAAGGTGATCGCAGGCAGAACTGTAACTCAACTTCCCCCCAAAAGATTCTTCTGAATGGCCTACCTCTCTCCCCCCCTCCCCATTCCCCCAAGACCATTTCTTTGCCTGGGGATGATGGGTGTTTTAATCCAAAAGCTATAGGAAATCGGATGGAGGAGTAACAAAGCCTATGTTCCTTGCCCTAGTGCTTTGTTAAAGGCCAGTGTGTCTCAAATTATGATACAAGGTCCCATGGGGATCCTCGAAACCAAGGCCATATTAATTCAATATTAAAAGTCCTGTGAAACATTCTTGACATTTGGCAATGAATGCATCAATTTAAAATGTTAATATGGTAAATACTGATAAATATAAGCCATGCTTGCAAAAGCTTATTTATGGTCCTCTGTAATTTTTAAAAGTGGGGAGGGGTCCTCAGAAATGAAAGCTTAAGAACAACTTGCTTTCAGAAGTTGCAAATGCTCCAACATTGGAAGATTTTAAGAAGAGATTGGATTACCATTTGTCTGAAGTGGTATAGGGTTTCCTGCCTAGGCAGGGGGTTGGACTAGAAAACCTCCAAGGTCCCTTCCAACTCTGTTATTCTAAATTTGTGATCCAGGCCACAGGAGCCATCCAAGCTGCTCCTTCAACCCCACACCTGCATGTCAGTTTATGGGATGGGCTCTTGTTTGGTGGGTGCGTTGTGCTATTGTTGTTTATCATTTCAATTGGTGTGGTTGTCCATCTCAAGGATATGCAGGGTTAGAGTTAGGATTGTTATTTTTTTTTTGTTATTTTTAAATTGTTATTTTAAAATTGTTAAAAATTGTTATTTTTAATCCATTTAAGGATTGAGGATTTCTGGAGGAATGAGGACAGAAAATGCACCAAACTATAATGATAAAGTTTTTTAAGTGTTTTGATAAAAGAGGGAAGGATTGGTCTAGCTTGTAAGGAGACATTATCCCACATCATTGTAGTTGTGCTTTTAAAGTTGTCGCAATGTTTCAGCAGAATCTCATCTGCCATCATCAGGCTTCTGTATTGTGTTCATCTGACGAATGATGGCAGATGGGATTCTGCCGAAACGTTGCTACAACTTTAAAAGCACAACTACAATGACCTGGGATAATACCCGAAGGAAGCTGAACAGCATAGATAGATAGATAGATAGATAGATAGATAGATAGATAGATAGATAGATAGATAGATAGATAGATAGAGATATAGATTTAGATATGTGTGTGTACATATATATATGTATGTATATGTATGATGTAAACATAGATATATGGATAGAGAGATATACGGTATGTATATATGCATCTGAAAGGGTGTATCTTCTGAATTTTGGCTGCCCTAGATCAGAGATCTCTAAACTTGGCAACTTTAAGACTTGTGGACTTCAACTCCCAGAATTCTCCAGCCAGCCAGCTGGAGAATTTGGGGATCCCTGCCCGAGATGAAGATAGCTCTCTTGCTGGCTTGAGACTTTTAACATCCTCTTTCTCCCCATGGCACTTCGGGCCATAAAAGGGCTTAACCAGCCACCCTGTTTGCCATGTTTATTTGAAGACGACAGGGGCTTGTGAGTCCTGGGCCAGCTGTTGGCAAAGGTGCTAAGACCCTGGTATGAATGAGGAAGCAAGACCCAGCCATCTGCACAAAGGCTAGCCTTATAAATAGAGATTCAGGAATGTGCTTTCCGGAGAGGATTAGCATTGTAAGCCTGGTGTTCAGCTCCATTTCCTCTGCTGCAGATCTGCTTACAATTGTTTGGATACCTAAATACTTAAGAGACCTAGAGCTTAAAAGGCCAGATTCTAGTCCTCCTGAGGTGCTAGTCTTTGAAATGTGGGAGCGGTGCAAGTCTCCCCTTTGTTCTGGGGTCTCCCTGAGGCTTGCTATTCCATCAAAACAGAGTGTTTCTATCACAAAATATCAGGGGCTTTTTATTTTGGTAATTTCTAGAAATGCTTCCCATAACTACAGTCTAAATCCCAGGCTTCCCTTGATCAGAGCTGACTTTAAATTAGTCACATTCATTTCGTCATACAGAATTGTTGCTGGGATAAAATTAGAGGGGAGCCCACACGTGTCACCTTAAAATCTAGAAACTGGTAGTTTCTAAAAGAGAGGAGACAGCTTCACTGAAGACGTACAGGTCACTCCTTACCTTACAATCACTAGTTTGGCGATTTTCTTGACAATAGCACTGAAAAAAATAAAATTTGAGTCTTTACGTTTAGGACCATTGCAGCATTCCCAGTCACGTGATCAAAATTTGGGGACTTACATATAGATTAACAGAATTAATCTATTTTAACAACTGTGTGATACACTTAACAAACTGCAGCAATTCCCGAAAGAGCTGGGGTGGCACAGTAGTTAGAACGTAGCACTGCAGGCTACTTCTGCTGCCTGCCATCTGCCTGCAATTTGGCAGTTCAAATCCCACCAGGCTCCAGGTTGACTCAGCCATCCGTCCTTCCGAGGTGGGTAAAATGAGGACCCAGATTGTTGGGTCAATAGGCTGACTCAGTAAACCTCTTAGAGGGCTGCAGAGCACTGTGAAATGGTATATAAGTCTAACTGCTATTGCTCTACCCTTTCCCTCCCTCTCCTTCCTTTCCTTTCCTTTCCTTTCCTTTCCTTTCCTTTCCTTTCCTTTCCTTTCCTTTCCTTTCCTTTNTTCTTCTGTGGTGACACAGTGGTTAGAATGCAGTATTGCAGGCTGATTTTGCCCACTGCCGGGAGTTCGATTGTGACTGGCTCAAGGTTGACTCAGCCTTCCATCCTTCTGAGGTGGGTAAAATGAGGACCCAGATTGTTGGGGGCAAGAGGCTGACTCTGTAAACTGCTTTGAGAGGGCAGTAAAAGCACTGTAAAGCAGTATATAAGTCCAAGCGCTATTGCTAGTGCTACATAACAGTAGCAAAATGGTGGTCAGATCAGGTGCTACTCATCTAGAAACAGAAATTCTGGTCCTAAATTGAAGACTGCCTGTATTGCAAGAGAAGAATTGCCATTTTTCCCACCTGAGAGATCAACTGTGCCATAGTGAACACTGGATTCATTTTAAAATCATAGCACTAGGATGCACAACCCTTGGTTGGCCAGGTTAGGTTTTCACACTCTCAGGACTCTCCAACCTTGGACACTTTTCACGGACCTCCTGAAGTTGAGGGTCTTAAGGGGTCGGTTGAAACGACCCGTCAACCCTCAACTTCAGGTGTTCGGAATAAGTGGCCAAGGTTGGAGACCCCTGCTCGAAGCCAGAAGTTTTCACTATAAAGGAGGATTGACGGTGCCAAGGACGTTGCTTAATGCTTCTTTCAAGGCTGACCATGACTTTCTGCTTCCAGGTGGAAGAGTTGGCTCTTCGGTCCATGATCAACGCCCGAGAAGGGACGATGTTCACGCCCTCGGCACGACAGTGCCTCCTCGTACATTTACATTCCGACAAAGGGAGGTGACTTCAGCGAGAGGACAAATCTCCGGTGTTTTGTGGAGTCCTCTTCACGAGAAGAGAGAAAAGGCTCCTGTGCAGCCCTGGGGCTAATGATCTACAGCCACCCTGGTTGTAAGTTGTAACTGGTCCCTCATTTACCAGAATGCCAACTGAGGGAAGATTCTCCCCACACTCTCCTCTGTTTCTGTCCAAGCAGGTGAACAATATTTCCAAGCAAAGAAACTCGCTTTTTCAAAAAAAAACACCCATGGAAGATAGCAATAGCACTTAATAGTTACATACCACTTTACATTGCTTTTCCAGCCCTCTCGAAGCAGTTTACAGAGTCAGCCTCTTGCCCCCAACAATTCTGGGTCCTCATTTGACCCACCTCGGAAGGAGGGAAGGCTGAGTTAACCTTGAGCCTGGTGGGATTCGAACTGCCAAATTGCAGGCAGCCGGCAGTCAGCAGAAGAAGCCTGCAGCACTGCACTCCAACCTCTGCACCACTGTGGCTCGAGATGTCCCCAAGTTGCTATTTTCTAAAGGTAGCTGAACTTTGTTTTTTCTTGAAGACATGTCGCTTCTCATCCAACTGGGCTTTCTTCCTGAGAGTTTGTTGAGGCCACTTGGAGGTTTATCTGTGCCCTCCTGGTCACCTGAATAGTGCAAATGGGTGTGTAACTTTCTTGGAACTGCGGAAAGGACTGTGTTGTAAGCAGGAGACAGATGATGTTGTATCCCTCCCTCTCTGTTGAGAGAAGGCTGTTCAGTCTTAATGTAGATGGGCTCTATTCACCCCTCTTTCAAACTTTTGAAAGAGTGCTAAAGACCAGATGACTGCAGGGAATATGAATCCTTCCATTCTCCACCATTCCATCAGAACTGAAGCAGCTTCTTGGATGAGAAGTGAAACCTCTTCAAGGAAAAACAAAGTAAGTCCAGTTGCCTTGAGAAAAAAGCACCTTTGGGATAACCATGACCTGGATGATGGAGAATCTCCATAAACATGGATGGATGGTATGCTGAATGCAGGCATGATGGCATGATTTTACAGACCTTCTGTTCCTGGGGAGGAAAATGCATCAACCACATAGGCAAGAGAAGGACGACTTTGGAAACTTTTCCCTGCCAGATTCTTACATCTTCTGGCCAGTGGTGGGTTTCCAATTTTTTGACCACAGGTTCTGTCAGTGTGACTTGGCGGGCAGGCTTTGCACACACGTGTGTTCCACATGCGTGCACATGCCAAACGCAAGCTTTGCGTGTGCGCAGAGGGTTTGCTACTGCAATCCTACACTCTCCCAGTGTCTTCAACAGCTGAGGTGTGGCAATCGGCTGTGCCGCGCGAAGCAGCTGAGGTTGAAAAGCAGGAAATAAAGGTCAGCATAGAGCCGGGGCCGGCAGGAGGGCCCAGCAGCTGATCATCGGAGCAAACCGGTTCACTCACAGATGATCCTCGGAGCTACTGGTTTGGCTGAACGGGGCCAAACCGGTAGAATCCCACCACTGCTTCAGGCCCAGGGAATCTTTAAATCGGGGTGCATAATTTGATTCACTGAGTTTCAGGAAGACGATTATTAGAAAGACCCATTTCACCCTTTTTGCATTTCGTTTGGGGACGAGCATTTTTTAATAATGTAAGTAACATCTTGGTGTGCTGATCCATGCATGGATTTATAACATATGCATGGGTGTGTGCAGTGGTGGTAAGCTCCTGGTTGGGACCGGTTTGGTCGAACCGGTAGTAAAAAAAGCAAGCGATCAGCTGAGAGGAAAACAAAAACTGCCCTCCCACCTCTGTGCTTTTCTTTATTCTCTCATCTGATTGATGCTCCAGGCCTCAGCTGGTGAGGGGAAAGCTGCACGCTGGCGCTAGGCAAAGCACACCTACCAAGCCATGCCCACTAAACCGGTTGTAAAACAATTTGAATCCCACCATTGGGGTGTGTGTCTGTGTGTGTGAGACTGTTTTTACAATGGTTTTGCTGTAAAACCAGCAGTTTCTTCCCATTTTTGGACAAAACTGCCATAGTGAACACTGCATTCCTTTTTAAACCACAGTGCTCGTTTTACGAGGTTTACTGATCGCTGTGAAAAAGGTCGTAAAATCAGGTCACACGACCAAACCCGTTTTACAACCATGACGACACACAACCATAATTGTAAGGCTCCATTACGGCCATATGTCAAGGACTAACTCTGTGTATCCACCAAGCTGTTACGGTTCGCCAGCAGCAGGTGCAAACGGCTGAGGTCTCGGAGAGTGAGGACTCAGATGAGGGGCCTGCGTGTGATGCAGGGATGGGGCCAGGACCACCAGGGAGTAAAGCGTTGCCTTTGGAGATTGTGGAGGCTGGCAGCAGTGATGAAGAGCCCCCCGAGGAGCCTGTGCCCAGTGCGCATGCACGCAGGGCTGCTCGAAGGAAAGAGCAGCTGCAGCAGCACGGGCGACTCAGGAGTAAGGCTGCAAGGGAATGGCCCCTCCCTCAAGAGATAAAAGCCAGCTGAGAAACTGCAGCTCTTTGCAGAAGGCAAAGAAGTTTTACACTCGAGCCTGGTGGACATTAGAACATCTGAGTTGGTGTTTAGACTCTATTGTTTAGTAATTTTATCTGGTGTTCTTGGCAGCCTTGCAAAAGCTTGGCAAGGCTCTTGAATAGAATAGAATACTTTATATAATAGAATACTTATCGGAGCTAATTTGTTGGAAGCAGCCTTTTACCTGTGAGGAAACAGGATTCGTAAATGAAACAGTAAGAGGTTGTGCTGGTACCTTTGTTTTTGTGTTTACTCTCGCGGAACCAGGTTTGGGTCAGAACACAAGCTCAGCATTTCCTTACCTGCTGCAAATGGCCATTCAGGATGTTTCTTCCCCTGACTTCTACTTCTTGGCAGGAAGTGACCCATTTTCTTCTTTCTTTGAACAGATGGACAATGAACTGGCCATTAATCAGACGAAGCTGCAGTTACAAGTGCATGGTGACGGTGAGGAAGAGGAGGAGGAAGAAGAATCAGATTCCTAGTGCACCAGTGTTGCTATCAGGCCAGTGTTCCGAAGCTTTCCCTGGCTTGGATGAAACCTTGTGTGGTGCTACAGAGACCAAACCCCAACCAGAAATGCCGCTGAGCGTCTCACAAACGCCTGAAGGCGGTAATAAATGACGGGGCGGGTTGGAAAATGGCAGCATTGAAGCCTAATTATGTAGCACGAGTCATTTTCTAGAGCAGGGGCCTCCAACCTTGGCAACTTTTAAGACTTGTGGACTTCAAAGCTGGCTGAGGAACTCTGTGGAGTTTAAGTCCACAAGTCTTAAAAGTTGCCAAGGTTGGAGGCCCTTGTTCCAGAGCAGACCTACATTTCAAAACAAGTAGCAGTTCAGGAAACAAAGTTTTTGAAGCAATAATCTGTCCACGAAACATCTCCTGCCCGGTTGTAAAAAAACAGAAAAAGCTGGGAAGCTGCCTGTTCTGTGCCAGTTGGGTTTTCCTGAACCTCCTATGGATAAATTGCACAAAAGTAGTGAAAAAGTATGGGATTTTTTCCCCCCTGTATGGCCATATATGACTCCTTTATTCTGGTTGGTTTGGACCCATTTTATGAAACTTGTGTGGAATAAAAAAAATATGTTTTGTTTACTATGGGTAATATTAAAAGATACTTTCCTAGCAGTTAGTTGGCATGTCAGTCTTTCCAACCAGATGTCAAAATGACTCTGTTTGCTTTACATCGCTCGGGATAGATTTGTGTCTTCAGAATTACAAATCACCCAAAAATAGGAAGTTGGGTTTTTTTTGGGGGGGGGGGGCAGGAAGTACACATACCCCCCCCGCCTCCGAGTTTGACTCTTTAAGATATTGCAGTGAATTGGTAGCTCTTTGGGAGGTGGCATACCATATATTGGCACTGATTTTCAGGAAGGAGCAAACCGGCTGCAGCACATCTGGAATGGGGCATGTTGCAAAGGCAGGCACATAAGAGCAAGTGTGGGCAACTATGGCTGTCAGGATTCCAGCAATCACCCTGATGATCCTTGAACCAAACTTCAAAGAACTTCTAAGTACTCATTAGAGGCAACATACTGGCACTGCCCTGTATGAAGCTAACACTGGCATACCTCATTCACAGTCCCCTGTGATCCTGTTTCCCCCCTCCCCCCAGGTGTGTCATAAATCAGATTCTCCAATTGAACAAATTCACGGGCTGGGTGTCATCAATCATGTTCTCCAATTAAATATATTCATGGGCAAAAGCTCTGGTATTTTAGTTACAATCTTTTAAAGGTAAGAGTTGGAATGTGCTTTCGCTTTCAAACTGCTGCACTGCTCTTCCAGATTTCCTTCCTCTCCTACCCCTTTTTTAATGGCAACTACTAAAACAGGCCTAGGAATGTTTTGAGTTGACAACGGGTGACTTTACAACTTGAGGACTTCAACTTGCGGAAATTGAAGCTGGCTCAGGAATTTGGGGAGCTGAAGCCCACAGGTTGTGAAGTTGTGATTGTGGCCCACCCCTGCACAAAAGAGAGTATATGTTAGTCACTACTATCCTTTAAATTTGTGTGTGCCTCCTAGCCTTCCATACTCTCTTGCTGAAAGTACAACTTCCAAGGTTTCCTACAGGTGACTTGGTACAACTTGTTGAGATCACGTGAAGTTACAATGGACCTCTAAAAAGGTTCTTGCAACCTGGTTCCAAAGTTCTGATTGCCAGTGCCTCCCTTGCAGTTTTGTGGCCACATGTCAGCTGTTCAGTACCAGACCTGCCTTTATGTCTGTTTGTGGTGTCCAGTGTGCGTTTTACAACACTTTTGGCCCAAATCCAATACAGGTAGTCCTCTGGTTACGACCACAGTTGAGCCCAAAGTTTATGTTGCTAAGTTAAAAGCTTTGTTCAGTGAGTTTTGCCCCATGTTACCACCATTCTTGCCACTGTCGTTCAGTGAATCATTGCATTTGTTAAATTAGCAATACGGTGGTTCAGTGAATCTGGCTTCCCCATTGACTTTGCTTGGCAGAAGGTTGCAAAAAAAAAAAAAAGTCACCACATGACCCCAGAACATTNGTTGCAAAAAAAAAAAAAAGTCACCACATGACCCCAGAACATTACGACCATCATAAACATGAGCTAGTTGTCAAGTGCCTGAATTTTGATCAGGGGAGCATGCGGAAGGCTGCAACTGTCATAAGTCTGAAAAGTGGTCATAAGTCACTTTTTCCAGTGCCATTGTGACTTCGAACCAGCACTAAATGAAGTGTTGTAAGTTGAGGAATACCTGTGGCACAACACTGATTGGGGCCTGGATTGCAGGGGGTGGAGGGGGGGAGAGAGAGAGCGAGCTATGCAGAGATCTCCAACCTTGGCAGCTTTATAAGACTTGTGGAGTTCAACTCCCAGAATTCCTCAAATCTTAAAAGTTGCTAAAGTTGGAGAGCCCTGCTTTGCTGGCTGAGGAATTCTGGGAGTTGAAGTCCACAAGTCTTAAACTTGCCAAGGTTGAAGGCCCTTGCTTTATGGTAATCATCCATCAGGTGCTATACTGTAGCATCTTAATACCTCCTCATGTGGTACAGTTCACAATTGTCCTCCATCTGGAGAAGAGAGATCTCTGGAAGATGGGCTATGGAGTGTTTGTAGATCCTTTTTGCAAGATCACGCCTGGGAGATCAGAGGCAGAGTTAAATCTAGAAGTTACTTCCTCTCCCCCATCCCCAAAAGCCACGAAAAAATTTACCTTAACACCAAGCGAGCTAATGGCCGTGTTTTAAAAACCCCATAAACTCTCCAAAGTGATTTTGGTGACATTTATTAAATGTAGGATGTAGTTGGCTCAACATCTGGAAAGAGTAAAATGATTAAAAGAAGTTTCCAACACAACGGATGCAGAGATTTCATGACATCTAATAACCTCAGCCATCCTAGAAGGGAAATAAATCTTGATGCCTTTAAAAGAAGAAAAGATCAGAGAGAGAAAGAAATGCATTGATTCTGCCGGACAGTTTCCTTTCACCCGTGCTCAACAGATACCAAATTAATAGATGGAGGAGATGAGTGCCACTAAGCCAGTCTTTCTCAACCTTGGACACTTGAAGATGGGTGGGCTTCAACTCCCAGAATAACTGGCTGGGGAATTGTGAGAGTTGAAGCCCACCCATCTTGAAGTGCTCAAGGTTAAAAAACAGCACGCCAAGCCAGCCCAAAATATCCAACAAGGCAAATAAATAAAAGCATCAACAGGTGTGTTCATACTGACCCAGGAGGGGAGGCCAAAAAATAATAATAATACCCCTTTACTCAGGCTGAAGCCCACCAATGGTTTTTCCCACCCGTTGAGGGCCCAGGGTTCTTCATCACTCCCACCTCTCAGCTTAGTGGCATCAAATCCATGTCCAAAAGCAACCCACCCCTCTCTAACTGTTCTGACCAGGACTGGGATAAGCAAAAGCTGAGAAAAAAAAGGGACCACTGAAGTTAGGCTCACGGGACAAAACTCTACGAAGGCTGGGAACAGCCACCAGGTCTCTGGCAAGGTTCCCCAGTTAAGGAAAGGCATCCATCATTCACGTCAACTGTGCTGATTTTGGCGGCGCAAAGCGTCACATTTGGTCGTCGAGAATCAAACACAACAGCTGTTCGCACAAACCCGCGAAAGGGACTCGACCTGGAAAAGAATTTGGCACGACAAGCTGTGAAGGCGCAGCACGGAAGCGGGGCGGCAGTGGGAGGGGCAGCAGAATAACTTTTTGAGTAGATAGGAAAAGAAGGGGGTGAATCGTGGCTCTAAACAGCGGGAGGTGGCGGGGAACACCAATGCGCCACATCATGCCATGCTCCCCGACCCTGGTGCGCGTCAGTGGGCGTCTGGAGTGAGCAGTTTCTGAGTCGGCCTCCCCCGTGGAATGGAAGTTGCATAGCAGCAGCAGCTGGTGCAAGTCTTCGTACCGTGACCAGCGGAGCGGCTCAGAGTCCGCCGACGTGGGTTGGAGTACTGGGCTGGTTGAGGCCGATGGTGGAGCACAGCCAGCCCGCAAAGTCCACCTCTTCCGCTTCCGCTCTTTTGATGAAAATGTGGACCTGGTAAGGAGAAAAGACAATAGCAATAGCACTTAGATTTATATCACGCTTTATAGTACTTTCCAGCTTCTCCAAATGGTTTACAGAGTCAGCCTCTTGCTGACTGAAATGGATGTGCCAAGTCCAGTTGTCTTCCTTCCTTTCCTCCATTCCTTCCTCCTTTCCCATCCCTCCCCTTTCCTTCTCCTCCCTTCCTTTCCCATTACACCCTTTCTTTCTTTCCTACCTCTTAGCAATAGCACTTAAGACTTATATACTGCTTATAGTGCTTTCCAGCCCTCTCTAAGTGATTTTCAGAGTCAGCCTCTTGCTGATGGATGTTAAATGGATGTTCCAGGTCCAGCTGCCTGCCTGCCTTCCCTCTCTCCCCTCCATCCTTCCTTTCCCATTTGTCCCCTTTCCTTCCCCTTCCTCCCCTTTTCCTTCCACTTCCTTCCTTCTTTTCCCATCACACCCTTTCTTCTTTCTTTCCTCTTAGCAATAGCAGTAGCACTTAGACTTATTTGCTGCTTTATAGTGCTTTTCAGCCCCCTCTAAGCAGTTTACAGAGTCAGCCTATTGTCCCCAACAATCTGGGTCCTCATTTTACCGACCGCGGAAGGACGGAAGGCTCAGTCAACCTTAAGCCCTGTCAGGATCAAACTGACAGAATTAGCCTGCAATGCTGCATTCTAATTGCACCACCATAGAAATAGAATAGAATAAAAAATAAAATAGAATAGTCAGCAACCCAAATTGAAAGTCGTGCATGTTGACTTTCTAAGTCTTTAATGAAACCACTCTCGCATGTTGATGAAACCAGTAGATTCCAAGGGGAGGAATCTTGCAATATGCATCTTTCAAAAAGGCCAGGAACAATTCACTCACCATAAGCTGTTTTAGATCTGCTCTCTCAGCTGGATTCTTGATCAAGCTGTCAAAAAGAAAAGTTATATATTACAGTTATACATGGGAGCACAACACACCCACAAACACAATCATGGTTGAGATATGTGTTAAATTGGAGGTCTGTAGTTCTGGATTCCATGCAAAGGTTGAATGAATGGCAAGCCAAAATATGAAGCCTTAAATGCATGGTCCAGCTTTCATTACGGTCCCATACCAGAATAAAATTAAAATAAAACAAAACAGACAAAGGTATTATCCCACGTCATTGTAGTGCTTTTAAAGTTGTAGCAACGTTTCGGCAGAATCTCATCTGCCATCATCAGGCTTCTGTATTGCGTTCGTCTGTGAGTCAGACTTTTACTGAAATCTGACTCACAGACGAACAATACAGAAGCCTGATGATGGCAGATGAGATTCTGCCGAAACGTTGCTACAACTTTAAAAGCACAACTATAACGACGTGGGAAAATATCCAAACAAAGCTGAATACCATACATACACACACACACACATATATACCTACAAGGATATTATATCCTGTGCAAAGTAACAGGACATGAGCTGAGATTGTAATGGACCACTGTTCACATGGGCACAATCTCCGCTCAAGGCATGGTCAATAATTCCTACGCTTTATTTGAATTGACATAGATCAATTTTGGATTCTGCCCTGGCTTTATCCATGTTGCTGGAGCGTGCATCCCAGCACATTGCTCAAAAACGACTGTGTTTCCTCAAAAATAAGACCCTGTCTTATATTTTTGCCAAGAAAAAAAAAGGCACCAGGTCTTATTTTGGGGGGATGACTTACCTCACTTGCATGTGTGGCCCCCAGCCTCTTTTTTGATATTCGGGAAAGCCTTGCCAGCTGCAGAAGAAATGGGCCGGCAAGGCAGGTGTTTGGTTGTGCAAGCCCTGGCTGCAACTGTTCAAAGGTAAGTAGCAGCTCCACCCCTCCATCCCCACCCTAGCTTAATTTTTACCTGTCCATAGGGCTTATTTTGGGAGTAGGGCTTATATTGGGCGCACCTGTTAAAAATCAAGCTGGGATTATTTTCCTGAGTAGGTCATATTTTTGGAGAAACATGGTTTGCGTGGCCATCAAATGACCCCCCAAAAAAACAAAACTTGAAAATCATACCATCATGTTGAATTGTGAGCAGGTTTGGTCCAGAAAGGCAAAAATGGACCACTTTTTATAAGAGTCAACCCCTCTGCATGTTCATTGACACCCCCCCCTCGTCCCCCAAAGGAAACAGTTTGGAGTCTGGACTCACCATTTGTTCACAAAGTCTTGGAATTCTGGACTGAAGACTCTGCTTGGCAGCTTTGGAGGGGGCTGAAAGCAACCAAAGGGTCAAAGATGACAAGAGAAACGATCCTGCAACTCGGAGTTCATTGCATTTTTAATCCCACCTTTATTACTCTACAAGAAACTCAAGACGGCGAATGTACCTAATATTCCTTCTTTCTCCAATTTTCTCTACCACAACAACCTTGTGAGGTAGGTTGGGCGAAGTAAGAAGGACTGGCCCAAAGTCACCCAGCCAGCCTTCATGCCTAATAAGGCGGGACTGGAACTCTCCATCTCCTGGCTTCTAGGCCAGCACCATAACCACTAGGCCAAATGGTCTGCCTGCCTGCCTGTCTGTCCGTCTCTTTCTATACTCCACCTCCAATTGCAGGATTCACAATTATGTCCATCTTTCATGACTTTGATTTTTTTAGATGATGCTCCATTTTCAAAGACTCTCAGCAGTTTCCCAAATGCCACAGGGTTAAAGAATAGAATAGAATGGGAGAAATTAGAATAGAATAGAGAAATTAGAATTGAATAGAGAAACTAGACTAGAATAGAGAAATACAGAACAGGATAGGATAAATCAGAATAGAATAGTGAGAATAGAATAGAATAGAATAAAATAGAATAGAATAGGAGAAATTAGAATAGAATAGAAAAATTTAGAATAGAATAGAATATAGAATAGAATATAGAACATAGAATAGAATAGGAGAAATTAGAATAGAATAGAAAAATTTAGAATATAATAGAATAGAGAAATTAGAATAGTATAGAACAGAACAGAATAGGATAGGATAAATCAGAATAGAATAGGAGAAATTAGAATAGAATAAGAATAACTTTGTCACTTTGAACGTCTACTAATTGGCACACGTTAAAAATGAAATTTCATTGCATACAGCTCTTAAAGGGTCACTACCTTCAATATTACACTACATAAACATGACCAGATAGATAAATAAGTACAAAATTATGTATATACCCACATATATGACACACAGAAACAACACAGTCTAGTTATAAATGCTTATGGCGTGAAAAACAAATCTTGTGAGTTTACCAGGTGGATGGCATAAGGAGCAAACATGTTATAGAATCTGGTAGTCCTGCTACAAATGCTACTCAAAAAATAGCAGAAACATGGGAACTAAATGAAGTCAACCCGAAGCATTTCCTTGAGGAAAGATGCAAGAGATCCTCATGCGCTGCATCAAGGGAGAGAACAGTCAAATCTGCCTCTATTCAGCACAGAGGGGCGAACAAACCATCTTGAGGTCTAAAACTCCTTTTTGCATCCCAGCATCAGCTGCCTCTCGAGCCTGCAATGACTGACTTTAATGTTGCCACGGAAACGGGCTTTGCAGCTGATGCGCCTGTTAGGAGAGGAAGACTTTCAGGCCAGACTGGGAAAGGCTGCTTCAGATGCACCCCTAAAATAACCCCCCCCCTTTTTTTTTTNCACCCCTAAAATAACCCCCCCCCTTTTTTTTTTATATCTGGTCTTACTAAGATCTTGGGTGAGATTTCAGCCATCTACAAAGATTTTTGAGGGAGCCAGAGGTGGTATTCAGCAGGTTCTGACCAGTTCTGGAGAACCGGTAGTGGAAATTTTGAGTAGAACCAGCAAATCCCACCTCTGACTGGCCCCGCCCCATCTATTCTCCGCCTCCTGAGTCCCTGCTGATTGGCTGGGACTTCTTTGGTTGCCCTGCAGAGGAGAACGGAGCTGGAAAGCAGGTTAGTGGGGTGGGGAGGAACGGGGATTTTGCAATATCTGTCCCTGCCACGCCCACCAAACCATGTCCACAGAACCAGTAGGAAAAAAATTTACCACTGATCCCAACCATCTGAATCTCCTTGGGGGTTCTGAGCACTGCAGAATGGAAGGGGCCCTGGAGGTCATCTATCCAGGGCAGCAGTCCATCACAACAGCACGATTCCAGGATGCTTCTTACGACAGCAAAAACCCTTCCGCTTACAGAAGACAAGAAACCCCGAAGACCCACTATATTCCACTCACCTCATTGACAATGTAGTCCAGGAGCTCAAAGATGGCCATAGGTGGTCGGCTGTCTGAACCGTAGGCTGAAAAATGACAACACGTCGGCAAAATTAATTTCACTCTTTGGCGTATAGCTTATTTTTTCACTCTTTTCTGATGAGACTGAACTGTCTCCAAAATTCATTCAGTGCCATGCCTTGAAATTTGTTTTAAGAAATGCTGATGAAGAGAGACAGCGTAGGTTTTGTCAACAAATGTTTGCTAAAAACAAATGTTTTTTCAAACTCAACAATCTTAAGATGTGTGGACTTCAACCCCCAGAATTCTCCCAGCCAGCATACATAGACCAAATTCGGTGTCGTGATTAAGGTGCTGGCCTAGACTTTCAGTTCTCATCCCACCTTAGGCATAAAAGCCATCTGGGAGGCTCTGAGATCAGTCCCTCTCTTTTAGTTCAACCCACCTCACAGGCTTACTAGGAGAGGGAAGGTTTGTTGGATATGTTTGCCAGTTTGAACTGTTTATAAAATGAATAAATGAATGGAGGAAGGAAGGAAGGAAAAGAAAGGAAAAGAAAAGGAAGGAAGGCATGTGTCAGCGTTTCAGCAACCCTTCACTCCAACCAATAACTCTGAGACAGACATTGCTCAGAAATTCTCTTTTATTGGGATAGTAACTGGCACAACTGGGGGAATCCCAAATCTGAAAATCCCAGGCTTCCTTGCAATAATCAAAACTACAAATCCAAACCCCTACCCCCACCATCACATCCCATGCCCCCATCATCATCCGTCCCAACTGAAGACTTCTCTTCACAAATGCACACAACAGCATGACCTCGAACTACAAAAAGAATGTTATTTTGTCTAACTGCATATACCCCAAGAACTTCCACCCTCCCACTCTCCAAGGCTCAAAATGTGGCAGCGTGGTTTCAATGAGGCTTCCAAAACTCACAGCATGCTGATAGGAGAATTCTGGGAATTGAAGTCCACATATCTTCAACTAGCCAAATTTGAAAATCCCTCACCTAGACTGCCAGGAAGTTTTGGCCCTGTAACCAAGCAGGGACTGCCCAAATGAAAGCAAAGCCTTGGTGGAAGCAGGTATGGCCAGTGGGAAGAAATGGTCCCTTCTCTGAAAATGCCTCTGCAGATCTGAAGGCCAAGCTCCTAGGCCCAGCCCATGCTGGAAGGATGGGTTTGCTCTGGCACAGCCTGTGCCCAACCATCCCAACACATTCACACCCACTGACTTCCCTAAAAAAAAAACACCCAACCCCAGTCACAACTGGATTCTCTTCTCCAAGGAGTGGTCCGTTTTCAGCCTCCCAAGATGGCACTGCCAGCTTGCGCCCTCTTACCGCTCATGGGCCGCCCTGGCATTCTCTGCCGGGGAGAAGTCTCCGAGACAGGATAGTCAGCCCCAACGGGACAGCCGAACATCAACTCCAGCTCCTTGGTATCGGGTGGAGGGATGGGGTACCTGCCGATGGCCATCTCGACCAGGGAGAGCCCCATGCTCCAGATGTCCGACTGCACCGAGTAGTGAGTCCCTTGCAGTCTCTCCGGCTGGGGGGACGCAAAGTCAGAACGAGTCACAACGGTGGAAAAACATGGACAGTACAGCAGCAAAAGCCCGTCCGGTCACAGAATGGAAAGGGTGATGAAGGAGGAGAAATCGATAATGCAAAACTATTCGTGGTGTGGAGAACAACAACTTGGTCCTCAGCACCAATAAGACCAAGGAGCTTATAGCGGATTATATAGAAGGAACAGATCAGACCTCCAGCCCTTGCTTATCCATGGAGACAGAGTGGAGCAAGTGGCCAATTTTAAGTTTCTGGGTTTCACCCTAAAAGAGGACCTGACCTGGGATGCTCCCATTGCAGCCCTGGTCAAAAAGGCCCAGCAGAGATTCTACTACCTGAGACTTCTCAGAAAACAACAACTGAATGAGAAACTGCTGGTGACCTTCTACCTCTGCGTCATAGAGAGAATCCTAACTTACTGCACCTCTGTATGGTTTGCCAACTGCACAGTGGCAGATAGGACAGCACTCCAGAGGGTGAACATCATTGCCCAGAGGATCACTGGATGCCCTCTCCCCTCTTTGGAAGAGCTTTTTTGCTCCTGCTGCCTTAAGAAAGTTCAAAACATCCTCAAAGATCCATCTCATCCTGGGAACCCTTTTTTTGAACTATGACCACCTGGCAGACAGTACAGGACAATAAAAACAAGGAGAAATAGGCTGAAAAACAGCTTCTATCCCAGGGCAGGAGCTCTGTTGAATTCTGCTGTGTAGTGCAGTGTTGGTGTGGTGTCAGGGGTTCCCAGTTTAATGTGTGAACGATGTGTGTTTGTGTTTATTTTCATGGTCATGATGTGCATTGAAGATGGAGTTTGATTTTGTTGTACGAAGTGCAATGACAATAAAGTAAACTAAAACTCAACAAAACTAAAGGAGAGGGCACCCCTAGGTTGCACACTCCTGTGCAAAACACTTGTGCACTTCGCAGGCAAGAAAACACTCCACTCAACAAGAGATTGATCACCACACTGATCAGCTGTTATCATGTCTGAATTCGACAGCAGCTACTGGTACTTTTTGGCCTGCACTTACCGACATGTAAGATGGCACCAAGTACCTTATGGCACTTACCGACATGTAAGATCGTGTGCCCACAAAAGAGTTGGCCATGGAATCAATCAGTTGCCCACTGACCCCAAAATCGCAGAGTTTGATTTCTCCTCTGGAGTTGACCAAGATATTTGATGGCTTCACATCTGGAAGGAGAGGGGAGGAAGCGGGAGAAGAAGAAGAAAAAAAGGAGAATACTTCAAATAGTTTAGTTCTGGGATAGCCATTCCTTTTGGCAACGCGTGCTAGATCATAAAATCCATCCCAGTTTTCCCTATTGTAGTCACAGATCAACAATCAAATCATTAAATAAAAAACAGCTACCAGTTCATATACAGGGGGTCCTCTCCACTTACATTTCAGCTCAGAATTTCTGTTGCTAAGCGAGACAGGTAAGTTAGTTTTGCCCCAACTAACAACCATTCTAGCCAGAGTTGTTAAGTGAATCACTATAGCTGTTAAGTGAGTAACAGAACTGAGAAGTAACAGAATTGGATCTGGCTCCCCCATTGACTTTGCCTGTCAGAAGGTCGCAAAAGAGGATCACATAAATCTGGAATACTGCAGCCTTCATAAATAGGAGTCAGTTGCCAAAGGTCTGAAATTTGACCATGTGACCATGGGGGAATGCTGCAATGGTTGTTAAGTGTGAAAAACGGTTTTATGGCTCCCTTTTTTCAGTGCCATTGTAACTTTGAGTGATCACTAAGTGAGAACTGTTGTAAGTCAAGGACTTAACTGTAAGGATAAAGGGATAAACGAGATTCAAATGTTAACCTCACACAGAATCGTCTGTGGGCTTATGCAGAATCAACAGAAAACAGCGTGACTGTCAGATCCGTGTCTGCCATTCTTCAATGGAAGAAGAAGTGGGGGGAAGTTGGTACAAGTAATGCTTAGTGATGTTCTCCGCTCTTTTTTTTATAAATTTTTATTAAGTTTTCAAATTTTAAAGACATAAAACTTTATACATTGTTATCAACATCAAGACATCTTTTGCATCTCCTTGCATTTTTCATATAAAAATATATGTACACAAAAATATATACATATACATATATAAAAATATATGTATTTACCATTACATTTCCTTTACCATTACATCTTACTCTTGCTAGAAATCAATATCTTTTATCCTAACACATGAACTTCTCCATGGTATATTGATATATTAACATATTCCCTCATTCTTTTCCTAATTGCCATTTTATTTTCTTTTTATTTCTAAACCACTCATACCAGGCCCTCTAGAAAATTGAATCTTCTGTCTTTTATTTTCATCGTTACCCTATACAATCTATTTTTTTTTTTTTACAACCATGCCTTTTGGTGGAACCCTTTTTTCTTTCCAGAATTGTGCGTACAAATTCCTTGCAGCTGTTAATATTATGTAACATGATATATCTGTTTTATTGCATTTTTGTGTTATTATAATTAATAAAAAGGTTTCCGGATTAAGTTCAATTTTCTGATTTGTGATTTCTTCTATCCATTGTCTTATTATATTCTAATATTTTTTAACTTCCTGGCATGTCCACCAGGTATCGAAATAAGTCCCTTTTTCTTTTCCACATTTCCAACAATTTGGGTCTGAGTTAAACATTTTTGCCAGTCTAGCGGGGGGAAGGTACCATCTGTAGAAAATTTTGTATTGATTTTCCCTGTATGCTGTAGATGTAATTAGTTTGTAATTTAGTCCCCACATTCTCTCCCAATTTTCCAGGTCTATATTATGGCCAACATTTTTTGCCCATACCAGCATCATCTCTTTGACCACCTCCTCTTCCATTTTAAAATCTAGTAGAAAATTATGTATTCTTGAGATCATTTTCTTTTCCATTTCTTGTAGAATTTTATCTAATTGATGCTTTTCCATGCAGAAACCAAATTNTCTAGTAGAAAGTTATATATTCTTGAAATCATTTTCTTTTCCATTTCTTGTGGAATTTTATCTAACTGATGCTTTTCCATGCAGAAACCAAATTGTTCTTGGTTCTTCTGATATCTCGCCTGGATTTGCATGTATGGCCACTGATCTATCTTTATATTTTGTTGCTGTAATTGTCTCATTTTTAATCTTCCTTGTGTGTCTAATAGGACTTTGTAACTCCTCTTTTTCCCCAAATCCATTGCACTTGGATAGATTTGTGCTTCCATAGTTGACAACCAATTCGGTATTCGGGTGTCAATCATGTTCTTCTCATACCTGCAGCAGCAATAACTAGCTAAAGTTCGGCTTCCTGGACTGCAAGGCGGGGACTGGGTTTTAATTAAAATCTCACAGGGAGCATTAATTTCATAGATCCTCTTATCTGCCTTCAGGACATGGTGAAAAAAGCACATTTTTGAACAGACCTGGATGGTTAAATATCCACAGATCTCAGAGCCATTTATCACCTTAGACCTTTTCCCTCACATGGTTCTGCAGCTGGAATAAACATGGTTAAGGCCTCCACATTCTGCCAATGTCTGTCCAGAAACAGGAAAACAATATTTTATGCCAGGCCTTCTGAGGACTTTTACTCCCAGGGCCCTCTTGAAAAGGTTAGAGGACCATCATTGCAGGCTCCAGCTGCAGGTAGAATACTGGACTGTTGCAAAATTAAAAAAAAATCATGAAAAGAAAACACAGCATTGTTAATTATTTGAAAATAACCAGCCTCTTGAAAGGGCTGCCCTGAAAGATTGGCTGCAAGCACTGGGATGACCTTGAGGGGGCAGTGCAGGGCCACATGAACCCCAATTCTCTTCTGCCCTCTAGCAGTTATCCAAATGTTCACAAGTCCAAGTCGGTAAGTCCTTTAAAGCAGGGATCTCCAACCTTGGCAACTTTAAGCCTGACGGACTTCAACTCCCAGAATTCCCCAGCCAGCTTTTGGCTGGGGAATTCTGGGAGTTGAAGTCCGCCAGGCTTAAAGTTGCCAAGGTTGGAGACCCCTGCTTTAAAAAGCAGCTTTCTCGTGGCCTTACAAGTCTGGGTACATGTCCTCAACTTACAATTGTTGTTGAGCCCAGAATTACAGTCATTAAGTCATGGTGGTTGTAAGTTAAGGCATCGCATGATCTGATCCAATTTTGGGGAACAGTCATTAAGTAAATGGGGCAGTCATTAAGCAAATCCAATTTCCCCAACAGGCTCTTTTCCCCTCAGAAATCAGAAGTAAATGCTGAAAATCAGCATAATATGTTGACAGTCACATGACCATGAGATGCTGAAAATGACTGCAAATGCTTACATAATTCCCTTAGGTGGCCTTGGGCAGTGGGACAGCAAGACACTAAGGTACCCATATCAGTTATCAAGTTGGGCGCCTCATCCTTTGAATGGCGCTGATCTCCATTCCAAATGCAACGTATTTTGAATGAGTCATCACGCACATTAGAAATACGATGGGTTTTCCCACATTTTCCTATTCATTTGAAGAATGTGTGAAGTCAGAGGCCTCCAAACTTGGCAATTTTAATACTTGTGGACTTCAACTTCCAGAATTCCTCAGTCTGGGAGCTGAAGTCCACAAGTTGCCAAGTTTGAGTGTTAAGTTATAGATAGTCCTCAAGTTATGACTGAAAGTTATGGCTGATTTCCCCAGAACTACTTAAGACTGAGTTTAGATGGCCCAGCTATCCACCTTCCACAGGTGAATGAATTTAGAGCACTTGGCAACTGGCCCATATTTAGGTCCATCCATAGTATTTCCTGGCCACATGATTGTGATTGAGTACAATTTTTGCCAGAAATCAGCATTTACTTCTGGTTTCTAGCAAAAAATGCCCATTGAGTTCACATAGTATTTGCTCTACAATCACCACAAAAGAGGTTGTAAAATCAGTCACATAGTGATCCACTTACCTACCAACATTACTTATGACCACAATTCAGGGCTAAATTATGTAATAAGTCAAGGACTATCTGTATATTTCCCCCACACTATAGATTTTGATTTATGTGCTGTCACATTCATGTAGAATCCTGGCAACTGCAGACAGAAGGATCCTTTTCTAACCGGATCCTTTAGATAGCAACAGCACTTACACTTATATACCGCTTCACAATGCTTTACAGCCCTCTATAAGTGGTTTACAGAGTCAGCATGTTTGGCCCCCAACAATCTGGGTTCTCATTTTACCCACCTTGGAAGAATGGAAGGTTGAGCCAACCTTGAGCCTGGTGAAATTTGAACTGCCAAATTGCAGGCAACCAGCAGGCAGCAGAAGTAGCCTGCAGTACTGTACTCTAACCACTGCACCACCGTGGTTCATCTCATGGTGATCTAATAGATCTTCTAATGGTGCCTCCATCACCTCCATAACTGATACCATCCACGGCTGGCTGTCCTCTTCTTCCTTCCTTCCACCTTTTCAGCACCAAATAGGATAATCCATAATAGGATAATTTGAAGCATTTGTGCCTCTAGTCTGGTGGGAACTCTGGATTGATCAGTTCAATGACCCATTGGTTTACTTTCTTGGCTGTCCACAATATTTTTTAACACTCAAAAGCCACAATATCCTTCTTTTCCTGCTTCTTTAATGTCCAATGTTTGCTTCCATTTAGTGCCAACAGGGAACAGCATTCTCCGCACTATTCTGGCTGTTATATGGTACATAGAGACAAGTCTCTCAACACCTAATTTTTTTTCCCCAAGTGTTGAGTGTTTGCTCTATCAAGCACTAGTTTCTGGTATTTCTTACCTGCTAGTTCCTTTAATGTTGATGGCTGATCCTGAAAGGCAGAAACTGTCCATCACTTGACACCTAGAAACTGTCATCTTGTGTAGCATTTGTCAGGACTAACTGGGGTCCAACAGATGAAACCCAAAAGCAGAGGTCTCCAAACTTAGCAACTTTAAAAACTTGTGGACTTCAAACTCCCAGAATTCTCCAGCCAGCCAGGAGAATTCTGGGAATTGAAGTCCACAAGTCTTAAAGTTGCCAAGTTGAAGACCTCTGCCCCAAAGCAGCTAAAGGTTGGCTGAACCACACTCCCAAGTCATGCACATGTCTCTACTTAGGCGTAAAAGGAACACCTGGATCTACACAGAGACTTTTTGATCAGCTTCTTCTCTTTGGCATCTGTTTCTACAGATTGAAACAAGGTATCCCCATTCAAGAAAGACGGGCTTTGTGGCAAGCAATAATGTAACTGGGACTCTCTCTCCTTTCTTCCATCTGCTAGGACTGGATCCAGACATGCAAAAGGAGGGCAGGGGAGGCCCAGATGCCATGTAGTTTCCCTCTGGCTTCCTTGTACTGAGAAGATCTTAGTTTCATCCTGGCTTAGATGAAGGAGAAGCAAGTTAGAAACAGTATCCCCTTGGCAGATACCTTGATGACAGTTTAAGGGCAAGAGAGAGGCTGGTTTTCTGGGTTCACACGATGCTAAGCCACCAATCATAGCTTAAAAAGAAGAAGAAAAAAAACCTGAAAAGAGAAAAACAAAGAAGCGACACAAAAATCTACCGTTCTCCAGAGCACATAGGTCACAAACGTCAAGCAATAAGAACCCGCGCAGAATCCGCAGGGCAACCGAAGAGGGAAACCACGCAGAGACGAAGCAGGCAGCCTTCCCTGGCAAGGGCTGTTCTGCGGCCCTTACGCAGGCCGGGGCAGGCAGACAGGAAGCGGGTCCACGGACGAGGAGGATGAGGCTCCAAGGGGGCCGCTCCCGGCTCTGAGACCGGGGCCTCCTCTGTCTCACCCACCTGCTTTTGCCGACCGCAGCGCCGCGAAGGGCGAAGAGCACCAGAAGCCGCCGCCCTCCCCTCCCCTCCCCTCCCCTCCCCTCCCCGGCTCCTTCGCTTCTGCTTCCCGCACCATCAAAAAAAAAAGAAAAAAGAAAAAAGAAAAAAAGAACAGGCCCCCCCCGGGACCGCGGGCTGACCCAGAGCGACCAGCCGAAGGCCGCCGGTTGGCGACGGAAAAGCCTTCCCGACTGGGCCCCTCGGGCTCAAACCCGGCAGGCGGTCAGCCCTGGGCGGCTCCGGCGCGCGCGCCCCCGCGCCCCCTTGAAAGCCGTGTGGGCGGGAGCGAGCGCCGAGCGTTGCGGCGGGGCGGCGCCCGCTCGCGGGGCCAATGGCGCGCCGCCTCTATTTAAATAGACGAGCTGTGTCAATCATTCGCCTCTCCGTCAGCCTCCTTTCAATCGCCATATTGGGCAGGGGGGCCAGAGAAGGCGCCCTCCCTCCCTCCTTCCTCGGGGCTCCTTCCTCGCCGCGGGAGCTCCGGCTCAGCTTCTTCCGCCCGCCGCCCGGAGCAAAAACAGGTCCTCCTCCTCCTCCTCCTCCTCCTCCCCCCCGCCGGGCTCGGGCGTCTGGCCGGCGCTTTTCTCTCCTCCTCCTCCTCCTCCTCTTCCTCGTCGTCGTCGTCTGCGGCGGCGGCGGCAGCGTCGATTCCCGGACCTGCGGAGAGCGCTCGGGCAGCAGCGGCCGCTCCTCAGTGGTCCCCGCGCGACTGGGGTTTTCGGAACCGCGCTCGGTGCTCCGTCGCCGGGCGCCCCGCTGCCCGCCTCCCCGACCTCGGCTTATGCGAGGCTCCGGCCAGCAGGGTAGCTGCGCGCTGTCCGCCCGGGAAGCGTTTCCTCGCCTGGGTCCAGCGGAAAGGCCGCCCGCCGCCGCCGCCGCCGCCTTCTCCTCCCCGAGCGGGACGCCGAGCACCATCTCACCCGCCGCCTCAGCCCCGCGGCCGGCTGCGCGGCGGGCCATGTCGAAAGTGCGTGTCTCGAATGGGAGCCCGACCCTGGAGCGGATGGAGGGCCGGCCGGCGGACGGCCCCAAGCCCTCGGCGTGCCGCTGCCTCTTCGGCCCCGTCGACCGCCAGGAGCTGGCGCGCGAGTGGCAGGAGCAGAGCCGCCACCTGGAAGAGGCCAGCCGGAGGCGGTGGAACTTCGACTTTCGTCGCGGGCAACCCCTGGAGGGCCGCTTCGAGTGGCAGGCGCTGGACAGGGCGGCGCTGCCCGATTTCTACAGCCGCCCCCCGCGGCTCGGCGGGGCCCGGCCCAGGGCTGACGGCCGGGAGCGGCGCCCGGAGCTCAACGGAGACCGCTCGCCGCCCAGGGGGCTTCGCTGCGCTCAGGCACCGGCAGAGCAAGAGCCCGAATTGGAGCCCCAGCAGGACGGGGCCGCGGCGCTAACCCTGAGCTCCGGCCCGAGGAAGCGACCTGCCGCGGATGGTAATAATATACGCTTTTTCTGCCCTGGTCCCGCGGAGACCCCTCGGAAGGAGCTCCGCCGCCGCCGCCGCCGCCCGGCTGGGCTGCTTCGCCACACACGAAGGCTCCGTTCAGGGGAGAGAGAGAGAAACAAATCATTCCCCCGGCTTTTCTGATCTCTTTCTCTGGCCGCCTGAAGGGCCGATCGCCTTTTGCCCTCAGACGCGTGAGCCGGGCTTGCTTGGAAGCGAATGTCCGGTCAATATGGGGCTTTTCCCCCCCGCCAGGGATCGACCGGGAGCTGTTCTGCCTCCTGTGGATCTCCCTCTCCGGAGAATGCAGGGAGCCAACCGGGGCCTGTCGATTTCCCAGAGATCGACCGAGAATTAACTGGCCTGTCCGGCCTGCAGGTTTCACAGACCAGATCTTGGTCTCTCTCTCTCTCTGTTTTTTTTTAAATTTTTTTGCGAGGTTTTATTTATTATTTATTCGTTTCTTTATTGCCCGCCGTTATTATTTTTACCGATAACTCAAGATGGCAAGCAACCAACGTATTTTCCTCCTCTTTATTTTCCCGACAACAACAACAACCCTTTGAGGCAGCTTGGCTTGGCTGTGGGATTCCCTTAACTAACTGGTTGGTTTTTTTCCTTCTCCTGGCTCTCAAAAGAGGCCTGGTTTCAGATATTCCTAACCATAAGAAGCTCCTCTTCACAATTCTGATATTCTTAGTCTGGATACACTTAATGTATATTTTATGCCAATGGCAGATGATTCAGGAATTCCCTTCCAAAGTGATGCTATTTTCTTGCCCTTCTTTAGTGCTGACTTGGTATCGATCTTTTTAATATCCTCCTTCCTTATTTTCCCCCTCTCCCGAATCCTCCCCCTCTATAGATTCCTCTCTTCAAAGCAAAAGAGCCAACACAACTGAAGAAATTTCTGAAGATCCTTCTGAAGATACAGCCATGGCCAGCTCAGCAGAACAAACGCCCAAGAAGAAGACATCCAGTCCAAAGCAGTGTCAAACGTAAATTGGTGGTTGTAGAGGTGGGTTTTCTGTTTAGAAGGAAAAAAAAGGCTTCATTATTTTGTATAGTTTTGTATCCATCCATTCAGTTTGTTTGGCAAATCGGTACATGCAATGTCATTAGCTAAGAAATGGAGTTTTATGTGATTTTTTTTAAAAGCAAGCTGTCAAATTCAGACTTACTCTACTGAGTAAAGAAGTGGCTTTCTGAAGAAAATGAACAGTAATTCTATTATAGATGAAAAGCTTGTGTTTGCTGACTTAAAAGCTCTCCTTGGACACTATGGGTTTTATTTCTGAATACATTTTACTAGGATATAATGCAGTATAGTTTTTAGTAAAGTGGCAATGTAGACTTATTTTTAAGTTTTCTCTACTTTTTAAGTAAAGAACTTTTACTCTACTTTTTTGCTTCAAAAAAATGAAAATATTAAAATTCATGCACAAGAAAGGTTTTTTAAAATATTTTTTTCCCCTGAACTGCTTGCATTATAAACAATTGGTATGTCTATTGAAATATTCAGGCTCTGTTTAACTAGAGATATAAAGGTTTTGTGGAGCCTCGGTGGAAATGAATAGCAAACAACATATTTGGACTATATTCTTAGTGGCAGTTAAGGGAATAGCTCAAAGGCGCACAAATTAATTAAGGACAGGCATTCTGGATAGACTTTTCCATAAGCAGGAATGGTGTAAGAGTCTTGGCAGACCTGATTTCCAAATTAAAAAATTTGGAAATTAGCTTTCATCTTGCAAGTAGATACTTGGGATGCCATTGGGATGAAGGAGGACATGTGTTTAAGTTAAGTACTACTAACTGTTTACTTGAACATTTGAAAGGGAAATGAAAGCTTTTGGGTGGACCAATCACAGGAGAGAGAGTGAGAGAGAGAGAGAGAGTGTGTGTGTGTGTGTGTGAGAGAGAGAGAGGGGCAGGGAGTGCCAAAATGAGGTTGGTATCCATCTCTTGAACACCTCCCAGAAAATAACAGGGTAGCACAAAATTTAGCCTTGTCTCACGACATCTAAGCAGTTTCCTATTTGTGGTTAATTCTGTCAGCTTTCAGCCTGAAATCTGGTTGGGGCAGATTAGCTGAATCTCTCCTTTAGTCAAGAAGTACATCATTGAAACCTTTGTTGGTAGGGTTGTCTTGTTTTTATCTAGTGAGATTATAAAAAACCTTATGAGAGAGAGAGAGAGAAAATCAAAACCAAAACGATTGACTGTTGGCAGAATGCAACATATTCAGAAGAATTCGTGTAGCAGGCTAAGTTTAGTTAATACTAATCTTGGTTAGACTGGTGGCTCAAAAGTGTTGAGTAAACAGATCATTTGGATTACTGTATTTTGTGTGTGTGTGTGTGTGCGCGTGCGCTTGTGTGCATACATACCATGACTAATTTGGAAAACAAACCAAGCCAGTTGTGTCTGTATATCGTGATGAAAACGGTAGAATCTGCAGGTTTTCTTGAAAAGCCAAAACTAGAAAACAGGATTCCAGACTTGACTGGTGAGGTTGATTCGAATGCTGCCTGTCAGTTGGTGATTAGAGCCAGTTTGGTCTAGTGGTGAGAGCACCAGGCTACAAATGGGGAGATTGTAAGTTCTAGTCCTGCTTTAGGCATGAAAGCCGGCTGGGTAACTTTGGCCCAATCCCCTGTCTCTCAGCCCAACCCACCTCTCAAGGTTGTTGTGAGGAGAATAATACACATTTTGTGTCATTATGTAATCATGTATACAGAAATAATACATTTTAAAAAGGGTAACTGTAGACCCAGGGGATATTTGGGCAGCAGGCTTTGTTTATTTTGTACTTTGTTTATTTTTGTTTTGTGTATATATATGTATGTATGTATGTATGTATGTATGTATGTATGTATGTATGTATGCATGTATATGTTTGTGAACTGCCTAGAGTTACTTAGATGAGATGGATGTTGTAGAAATTTGATAAATAAAAATATCAAACTTAGAGGCTCTATCTCACTCCTACCACAACGCTCTAAAAATAACAAAGCAAGGAATTGGAGCCCTGGGCAATTGATACCTTTTTTCCTTCCTTCATTTCAGAATTAAGAATATTTGTTTCCTTGTATCTGGAGGAGGCAAAATGAAGCCAAGAAGATCCAGCACTTGCATCCATGTATGTACATGTATGAATAAATGAAAGAAAAGGAAAGAAAGAAAGAAAGAAAGAAAGAAAGAAAGAAAGAAAAGAAAGAAAGAAAACATATCAACTGATTCTCCATGGGATGGGGAACACCTTAAAGCACTGAAACAACCTGCAATGGAATAACACTAAACCAGGCTGTCTTAAAAGAGCCTGCCTCTTAAAGCAGCAGATGTAGCATTCTGCAATTAGGTTTTCCTCATTTGCTTCTTTGTACTACCTGTGTAAATAGTTTTTACATTATGTAGCACATAAACCTTTCTCCCCTCTTTGGGGGGGGGGAAGGAGTTTTGGGGAGGGATTTTGTTTGTTTTGTGAAAGGGTAGAGCTAATAAAAGGTGATGGGTTCAAAAATCTGCTTCCATACCCCAGGAAGAAAGCAGGCGTGTTTATTAAAGGAACATTGTTCCCCCCCCCCTTTTGTGTGTGTATGTGTGAAAGTCCTAGGTAATAAAAATAAATTGGCATTTAATCATAGTTTTCCAGCAGGTTAATGAATCCGCTGGTGAAATTTTATGTGTCAAGGACACTTATCTGGGAAATGTTTGCCTGCGATGACCTCACTGGAAGAGACAGGGGCTTTGGGGAAGTACCCGATTTCTAAAGTGGTGTTAAGATGCTTTGAAATCACAGGGCAAAGTTTTGTGTAGGAGGCTCAGTTCTCTCTGTGGAGCTGCAAAAGAGGAACTCTTTTAAGGGGCATTTTCTCATATAGGCCTTTTTTTGCCTCCTTACTTTTTAAAAGTCCTGCCCAACAACATACATAGTATAGAGGAGAAATTAATAAATTCTCTATGTCCAAACTCCTTCTTTACTCACTTTTCTGGCCCTTCATTAAGTGGGTAAATGAAACAGTATTTTTTTTTTACATTTTCTGGGTGGGGTTTTTTGTTTTTTGAAAAAAAAAGTTTTGAAATGTACCTGTGTACATAACTGTAAAGACACTGAGAAATTATACTAACTTATTTATGTTAAAAGATTTTTTTAAATCTAGAAGATATTTTCCCAGAAAGCCAAAGTGGCGCGTGGTTTTTGTGCATTTGTAAATGCTCTATTTGGTAGGGGATTTTTGTTGTTGTTAGCCTCTACGGGGAGTTTTGTTTTTGTTAATTAATATGGCTGTGCTTAAAATGATTGCAGACTGAGCCAGTTCAATTTTTTTCCTTTTGTAATGTGCAAAAAAAATAAAAAAAAACCCAGTTGCCAAGTGATACTATTTTACATCAAGCAATCAATAAAGACGACTGCCATATATAAACAAATAAACTGTTTTAGTGTGTTTTATAAAACCCATTGGTACTATTTGCTTGCTTTCCAAATATTTAAAGGTAGTCCTTGCTTTATGAATGCAACAGAGCCCAAATTTTCCATGGCTAAGCAAAAAAGTTGAGTTTTGACCCATTTTACAACATATTCTTTTTTTGGCCACAGTGGCAATCACTGCAACTGTTACAATTAATAACATGGTTGTTAATAAGTGGAACCTGGTTTCCCCATTGACTTTGGTTGTCAGAATGTCACAAATGTGGATCATATGAGCCCAGAGAGACACTGCGACTATTGTAAGTATGAACCAGTTGCCAAGCATCCGAATTTGGATTACATGACCATGGGGATGCTGCAAAGGTTGTAAGTGTGAAAAATTACTGTCATTATCACTTTGGTTGCTAAATGAATAGTTGTAAGTTGAGGACTCTGGCTGTTTTTTCCAAACTAGAGTCTAACATTAATAAAGTTGGAAGGGACTTTATGGGTCTTCTAGTCCAGTGGTTGCCAACCATTGGGCCAGGAACCACTGGTGGTCCGCAAGAAAATTTTGGTGGTCCACAGAGAAACGTCCCCTGCCCAAGCAGCCCCCAAAGCAATTAATCCAGGCTGCATGGGAACACAAGGCTGTACTGCCCACAAGAACCCAAGGCTTGCATCGTTTGCATTGTGAATATAAGGTAGTGAGGGGAAGGGGGGGAAAGGGTGGAGAGGGAGAACTTGCCCCATTCAACCCATGTGCCTGGCCTGGCCACTGGGCTGCTGCTTTCCGCTGCTTCTGCTTATGGCTACATGCAAGGAAAGCAACAAAAGTCTTTCTCTCCCCCAAACTTCGCCAGAAGCGAGTCTTTGGGAGCCTGCAAGCCCTCCTACTCCAAGAGGCTGTGCCGGCGTAATAAATCTCACAAAGACTCATTCCTGGTGTAATTTGGGGGAGAGAAAGAAAGACTTCTGCTGTTGCTGCTTTCCTTGCATGAAGCCAAAAGTCTCTTTCCCCATGAAAATGGAGCTGGAGATGGTATCCTGCGATCCCAAATAAAGAATGATTGATCAG
Source organism: Laticauda laticaudata (assembly GCA_004320025.1). Classification (NCBI taxonomy): domain Eukaryota; kingdom Metazoa; phylum Chordata; class Lepidosauria; order Squamata; family Elapidae; genus Laticauda; species Laticauda laticaudata. The sequence goes on along the minus strand of BHFT01018714.1, from coordinate 11,333 downwards.
TGAGAAAATGGGATGGGGAATTTTCCTGCAGACTTTTTTTGGGATTTTCCCAGGGTCTCTTGGTCCACGGGATTTAAAAATATGAGTTTGGTGGTCCTTGAGGTCCAAAAGGTTGGCAACCCCTGTTCTAGTCCAATCCTCCACCTAAGCAGCGGACCCTACACCAGTGGTGGGCTGCAACCACTTTAACAACCAGGTCTGTTTGCTACCTTGGTTTGTTTGTAAAAACAATAAAGGAGGGATACAAATAAATATTGAAAGCACACCTTCTGAGGAAAAATGGTCCTGCTTTGCTCATGTCCTTTATAACTAAATTTGGGGTGGTAGTAGTTGTGTGAATTAACTCATAATTCATTGACTGCTGTAGAAATCTAATTATATTCTGGAAAGTCAGATTAGAAGGTTCTTTGAAGGGGATGCTTGTAGCCAATACAACAAAAAACAGTCATAAGGTGCTTTTTTTCAGGGCCGTTGTAACTTTAGTCACTAAACGAACTGTTGTATGTCAAGGACTACCTGTATGGCCCTTGCAAGGAGCATAAGGCTCGCTCTTTGCGCGCCAAAACAAAGTGGGTAAAAGCATTGTTGTCATTGTTGAATGCCATTGACAGCTCATGCAAAATTGGGGTATTGTTAATGCAAGAGAATAGCGGCCCAGCCTGAGGGGAACCCAAACAGGTGCCATTCTGATGTGCTGGAATTCAAATTCCATAATGCACAGCCAGTGTGCCCAGGCTAAAGAAAGCTTGTGGAATACAAGGGGTGTCTAAATCAATTCCATGGCATGTTTGATGCCTAACCATGCTGATTTCCATAAGCGTTCCTTGTTAGCCTTTTTGGTGGGGGCGGGAGTGCGGGAGAGAGTTTTTAATGAGATGTTGTAAATTATAAAAAAAAAAAAAAACCCATTCAGCTTACAAACAGGTTTTGCAGTGGAAAGCAGTAGTAATAGCAGCTATTCTCCAAAGGATGAGCATTAGGGAGATGTATTTAAAAAAAAACTGAGGCATACACCACTGCACCTTTTAAAAGTTGTTGAATTCATGTCAGCTGTTATACCCTTGTGGTTTCTTTCTGATCCAACTTTCCAGAACATATTAAATTTCTACAGCAGTCAATGAATTATAAATTTATTCACAGAATTAAACCCCCCCCCCAAATTTAGTTATAAGGACATGAGGAAACCATTTCTCCTCAGAAGGTGGATTTTCAGTATTTATTTGTATCCCTCCTTTGTTGTTTTTACAAACAAACCAAGGTAGCAAACACTCCTCGTTCCTCCTATTTTCCCTACAACAAGCCTGTGAGGTGGGTTGGGCTGAGTATGTGTGTGTGTGTGTGTCTGTGTGATTGGCCCAAAGTCACCCATCTGGCTTTCGGGCCTAAGGTGGGACTAGAATTCACAGTCTCCTGGCTTTTAGCCTGGTGCCTCAAGCCACTCCATCAAATTGGATCTCAATAGAGCAAGGACATTCACATCTAGTGTTATTGTTTAAATCTAAATCAAGGACATTCACATCTAGAGTTATTGTTTGAACCTAAATCAGGATTTAGGGCAAGGCATCTTTAAATTTGGCAAGTTTAAGACTTGTGGACTTCAACTCCCAGAATTCCCAAACTAACATGACTGGAGGAAGAATTCTGGGAGTTGAAAAGTCCACAAGTCTTAAAGCTATCAACTTTGAAGACCCCTGTTCTAAACCCCTATATTTGGCTACCTAAACCAAGGGTCTTCAAACTTGGCAAGATTAAGATTTGTGGACTTCCACTCCCAGAATTCCTGAGCTAACATGACTGGAGGAGGAATTCTGGGAGTTGAAGTTCACAAGTCTTCAAGCTGTCAAGTCTGAAGACCCCTGGTATAGGGAGTTAAAAGTACAGAAACTGCTCTAGTAAACAAACAAACAACAAAAAAAGAGGCAACTTGTAGCAGTTAATTTCCAAATCAGGAGCCCAGAATGTGTATCTTTGGCCAAACATCAATGCTGCATTTTGTGCCTGCTAAAGTTACTATGTATAAAGACACCCCACTTCTGAAATAAGTTCACAGCCTGCGCCACCCCAAAAGGTTAAACTTGCCACAAAAGCAGGGAGGATCAAGAAAGAAATGTGGATAGAAGGAGCCCTTTTGCACCTGTAGGTAATACACAATATTGCTGCATCTTTTCCCCCTCCCACCTCCTTCAGAGAGAGAGAGAGAGAGAGAGAGAGAGAGAAACTTCCTGTTTTGGAAATACAAAGCTTAACAAAAACAAGCAGCAAAGCTACTTTTTATCTTTTGCTTTTTTTTAATTTTTATTTTTTTGAACCCTAAATGAAGGAAACTGCACCTCCTGCTTCGTAAAGAGATTTACTGCAGGGGAAAGAAACGAATAACGTCACGCCGAGCGAAAAGTCAAGTTTAAAAGAGAAATGACATGGGTTCCCTCTCTATAGGCTTCTGGATGGCTTGTTGCCTGCTAAATAACCACCAATTGCAACCTTCACACTCTTCTGTAACCTCTGCCCGACCTCTTATTAGAGAGGAGAGATTTGGGGGGCCCTAGTTGTAGTTTAACCGGAGAGGCCTTTTCAGCTCTGATAAAATGTCACACCGAGGATCTCCTTGTAGAGTTGTTGTTGTTGTTGTTGTTGTTTTTAAGGGCCCAGCTAAGCCATTTGCCTTTTCCCATTTCTTCAAACTCTTTGCTGTTTTTCTCTATTCCAAAGGGAAAAGAAAGGCCAGGTTTTGGGCACCCGTTTGGCTTGGGCCGGCAGGTTGAAATCTTGGGGTGGGAGGAAGGCAGCTCTACGAAACTCCTCTTTTGAAGCCTGCAGGGAAGGTGGCAGCCCAACCACAGAGCAGATCGGTTCTGCAAGTGATGTAATCGTGGACTTTTCTGCTTCTGCTTGCAGGGAGGGGGGGGTGTTGGGAGAGTGCGCGCATGCGTACTTGCACAGGCGCAGATACACCTTGAATTGTTGCATTATGTAAAATGAAAAAACAAAACAAAACCCAACAACCAACAACCTACAAACCAACGCTTGGAAAGGTTTCACAAACCAACGCTTGGAAAGGCTGGTCTTCCGAGCGATGGCATTAACCCCCCTCTCGAAAGGCTGAAATGGCTCAGTCCACCCTAGCCCCCCTCCTTCGGATCTCCTGTGTTCTTCACCTGCGTGTGTACATAGGAGTGTGTGTGCAGCTGTGCAGGGAAAAGGGGAGCCTGATTCTTGTGCACAATTCCCCTCTCCCCAGGCCTTGCCTTGGACAGAGATACGAATAACATCCAGAGCAGAAAATTTCCCCCTTGGGGACCTGGGGAAAAAAACAGAAAAAAATAAATAAATCACATGTCCAAATCTTGCCACAGGGCAAAGAAAGAATGATGTTGGAGTCAGCATCATAAGTTCACAAGAATACTTGAAATCTCTTCCCCGGTTTTCTTCCTACGTGGGTGAAAGGTACTGAAGGATGAATAAAATTTGAGACTCATCCTCCAGGAACAGCACAGAGCAAGCCTGTCTATGGAGTTGCAAACATTTTTTTCATGTTTTAAAACATTTTTATTTAATATAAAAACTTCCATTTTTATATAAACTGTGTGTTGTCTGAGTACAATTAATTTTGAGAAATAGCAATCATGATAATCACAGCATTAGTATTGATCACATAATATTTGCTTATCCATTTTAATAAACCCTCCTTAGCACTCAGACTTAGATACTGCTTTATAGTGCTTTACAGCCGTCTCTAAGTGGTTTACAGGGTCAGCATATTGCCCCCCAAAATTTGGCTCATTTTACCAACCTCACAAGGATGGAAGAATGAGTCAACCTTGAGCTTAATGGGATTTGAACTGCCAAATTGTAGGCAGCTGGCTGCAAAAGTAGCTTATAGTGCTACACTCTAACCACTACACCACAGAAACTTTTATTATGTTTGTGCTTTCTTCCAAATTTCTAACTTCTGTTGCTGCGAGTTAGCCATTGATAAAATAAGCCAAGTGTTAAAAAGCATTCAGTTTCTCTCTTCTCAATTTTCATTTCTGCAAAAGTGGAGGGTCCTTGAGATCCTATAACTAAACCCCAGCTCCTGAGCTGCTTTTGGGCACCATGGCTGGAAAAAAAAAATAGCATCAAAAATTTTCACCAGCCTGAGATGGGAAACATGCGATGGTTATGTTGGCCCAATGAAACAAGCCATGGTTTACAGAATTAAGTCAACTCTACACATTGGCCTCTTGTCTTTATGACACTGAGAGATGCCACCCACAAGCAACTTATACTGGGTGTGTTCACCAACAGAGGGAACCAGAATACATTGCCTGGCCCCATGTTCAGGCCAATATTGTGGTGATAGGGAAGCAAACTGCACCCACTTCTCCATATCTCTCTCTTTGTTGTGTTGGTGGACTGCCATCTGGCAACTTTGCTTGAAAGTGACTTGTGATCTTGCTGGTGTGGCCAGTTGGCATACTCTTTTGCCAGTCAAGTCACTCAGACCCAGTGCAGTCTTGCCTCCACATGGCAGTGTCTTGATGGCAACTTGGGTCTCACTTTATTGCATTATCTGGGACATTTTTGGCCCGTATTTTTTTTTCTTTTTGAGGGAAAACAATGGGATAACGTCTTGTTTCTCCTATTACTTGTTCTTTGGACCTAGGCCTGGCCTGGTTCTTGAGCGAGCACCCAGGGAGGGGGAGGAAGACTCGGCCATTGTGTTTTTTTCTTGTCATGATTGTGAAAATAAAACTGTGAAAAGAGGACTGTGAAAATAGCTACAGGCAGAGGGCTGGGCTGCTGTGGGTTCGCAGGGGTTCGGGAGAGCCCCTAGCTAAGATTCTGTGCAGTTTGGAGAACCCCCAAGCCCCATTCCTGGCTGGGCCCGCCCACCCCTCCCCTCCTCTCCCCTCCCAGGAGTCTCTACGTGGCCCGTTATGGGTGTAGGTAAGTGCAGGGCGTGCACGGAGGCACAGGGAGGGTTAAAAATGGGCCTCCCAGAAGCTGGGGAAGGCCGGAAATGGGCCTATTTCCAGCTTCCACAGAGCCTCAGGTGCCTGGGGAGGCTCGAGGAAAGCCTCTGGAACCCAGGGAGGGCAAAAGGCCAACTAAGCCACGCCCACCATGGCCACACCCACCCAGCAACCAGGCAGAGAACCCATTGCAAAAATTTTTGAAGCCCACCCCTTGTACACACTCCTCACATCCAAGACATAAATTGTTTCAACTTCTGCCCTTAAAACGAGACCCTGCACGCCAGAACAACTAGACGCGAGGACAGTTTTCCCTCCCATACCATCACTCTGCTAAACAACTAATTCCCACAACACTGTCAAATTATTTACTAAGACTGTATTACTATCCTTCTTCTCATCCTTCCTATTACCAATCTTCAAAGACAAATTCCTTGGGTGTCCAATCACACTTGGCCAACAAAGAATTCTATAAGGTTAAGTGGAGAACTTGTCCTCAGGGGTCTCTGGGCTATTATCGTGCCACTATTGTTTATTATATTTGTTCTGTTGGTTTTAATCCTCGGTTGGCATGGCTTGATGGCCGCTTCGATTTGGTTGGACATCATCATTACTTCATGGGAAAGTAATCAACCAGCAGCCTTAAAAATAGGTGTGGTGTGTCCCCTTCAAAAGAGAGTCTCAACAGTGTTGGCTAACCATCCAAACTTCCCTTTCAGCACCCAGAAGTGGATTATTGGACCATTTCTAGTCTGGGTTCAGGACAGGTCAGGCGCTCTCCTGGCTGAACAATGTTTGCTTGTTTGTTATTTTATCGATGTATTGCAGCCGCTCATCTTACAAACATGACTCGGGGCGGTGCACGCAGGATTAAAACCAACAAAACAAGCATAATAAACAATAGTGACACAATAATAGCACAGGGGCTCCTGAGGACAACCTATCGCATATCACATAGCCACACTTGTGCCAAGAAAAAGGCACAATAAGCTCACCTAACCTGCAGGTCCACATCAGAGGGAGCAGCCAGGTTTCCAAGGACTTATGAAATGCCATTGGCTTAAGGACAAATGTCCTTGGGGTGTGTGTGTGTGTGTGTGTGTGTGTGTGTGTGTATGCGTGTGCGTGCCAGGTTCAAGTGACGTGATTGAGAAAGCCCGCTTCGGGGATCTTGGCAGATGGGATCCGGAGTAGGCCCACCCTGCCAAAATCACACAAGTAGAAAAAGCAGTTCTGCCAAGAATTTGGCCCTGTGCCATCGATGAGCTTTTATAGGAGATGGCCACTACCTTGAATTGCACTCAGCAGCTGCAGGTAACCCAACATAAGCTTGTGGAGCAATGGTGCAATAGGGGGTACTGAGATGCAACCATAACTATCCCCACTGTCAAATTCCAGACCAGTGCTTTACAGAGTCAGCCTATTGACCCCAATAATCTGGCTCCTCATTTGACCCACCTGGGAAGGATGGAAAGCTGAGTCAACCTGGAGCCTGCTCAGCGTTGAACTGCCAAATTGTAGGCAGCTGGCTGCAGCAGAAGTAGTCTGCAGTACTGCACTCTAACCACTGCACCCCACCGTGGCTCAGACTAGTCATAAGTCCCTGTTTTCAGTGCCGTAACTTCATATGGTCACTAAATAAATGGTTGTAAGTGGAGAACAATCTGTGGGGTGGCTGGGGAGTTCTGGGAGTTAAACATCCACATGTCTTAAAACGGCCAATTTGAGGAACTCTGCTCAACTCTGAGGCCTCATGGTCCCTGTAGCAGCTGCTTTGATGACATGGATGTTGACAATAATGACAACTCACAAGCCTTTGATCCCATAACATTTGTGTGTTGTTGGCTTTTTTTCCATCTGGCTCACCAGCCCGCCTTTCCTTCCACCCAGGATAATGAATAGGAAGATGCAGAATCTCCTTGGTGACAGGGGAGCTGGCAGGAGGAGGTCAGAAAAGTCAAGATGGAAGCCTCAATTGCCCCCCTCTCCACCCCTACCTTGTTACTGGCAGGAAGGCCAGAATTGAATCAAAAGCCTTCAAGAATCTTCCTTTGGAAAAGATCAGGTCTTCTCTGAAAGTCCCAAAGGTGCTGTTTTTCAGGAGGCAATTGGATTGGTTTTTCCCTCCCTTTGAAGATGTTTCACTTCTGATCCAAGAAGCTTCTTCAGCTCTGACTGGATAGTGGGGAATGGAAGGATTTATATTCCTGGCAGACAGTTTGGGTATTTGCATTCTTTTAAAGGGTCCTTGAAGCACAGGTGATCCTAAGCAGTGGTTGCCAACCAGTGGGCTGGGGACCACTGGTGGTCTGCAAGAAAATTTTGGTGGTCCGCAGAGAAATGTCACCCCCAAAGCAATTAATCCAGGCTGCATGGGAACACAAGGCTTGTTGCCCACATGGCCCGCGGGAACACAAGGCTTGCTTCGCTTGCATTGCAAACAACATGAGGTAGTGAAGGGAGGGGGGAAAGGGTGGAGGGGGAACTAACCCCACTCGCCCCACGCACCTGGTCTGGCCATCGGGCTGCTTCTTTCCCCTTCCTTCTTCTTCTGCTTTTGGCTGCATGCAAAGAAAGCAGCAAAAGTCTTTCTTTCTCTCCCCCAATCTCCACCAGAAATCTTTGGGATCCTGCAAGGCCTCCTGTTCCAAGAGGTAGCGCCAGTGTGACAAGTCTCACAAAGACTCTGGCAGAGTTTGGGGCAGAGAAAGAAAGACTTCTGCTGCTTCCCTTGCATGAAGCCAAAAAGTTTCTCTCTCTCTTTCTCCCCCTGAGAACGGAGCTGGAGATGGTATCCTGCAATCCCAAATAAGGAATGATAGATAGGTAGGAAAACAGGATGGGGAATTTTACTGAAGACATTTTTTGGAATTTTCCCAGGGTCTCTGGTCCGCGGGATTTAAAATTATGAGTTTGGTGGTCCCTGAGGTCCAACAGGTTGGCGACCCCTGATCCCGAGGACACAGATAAACCTCCAAGTGCTTCAACGACCCTCTAAAAGGATGCAGATGACCAGATTTATGCAGATTTATGCATAAATATAAATCCTTCCATTCCCCCACCATCTTCTGTGGTGCAATGTTTAGAATACAGTGCTGCAGGCTACTTCTCCAACCAAAAGCCTCCAATTTGGCAGTTCAAATCCCACCAGGCTCCAGGTTGATTCAATCTTCCATCCTTCCGAGGTGGGTTAAATGAGGACCCAGATTGTCAGGGACAATAGGCTGGGTCTGTAAATCGCTTAGAGTGGGCTGTAAAGCACTATAAAGTGGTATATAAGTCTAAGTGCTATTGCTATCCAGTCAGAGCTGAAGAAGCTTCTTGAATCAGAAGCAAAACATCTTCAAAAAAACCCCAAGAAAGTCCAGTTGCCTCTTGAAAAAAGCACCTTTGAGGGTCTACCCCATTGTAAAATTTTATTGTTCCAGCTGCTAAATTTAATACAGGTAGTCCTCAAAGTACAATAGTTCATTTAGTGACCATTCAAAGTTACAACGGCACTGAAAAAAGTGACTCATGGCCATTTCCCCACACTTATGACAGTTGCAGCATCCCATCATGATCACAGGAACAGAATTCAGATGCTTGGCAAGTGGTTCCTCTTTACCTCCTGGAAAAAAAGCACCTTTGGGACAACCCTAACCTGGATGGCTGAGAATCTCTGCAGTTCTTCCCTGAAACCATCCCAGGTAAATCAACCAAAAACAAACCAGACCTACATTTAAAACCGGGTTTAAAGCAGCACCACCAAAGAAGGCAGCTCCAACTCAAGAGCTGTGGAGTCCTGGAGCCCAGCTCAGCCTCTTAACTGGGGAGGGGAGGCTGGGGCCAAAGTCCTGGGAGGGGCTTCTTGCAAAGGAACCAGGGGAGGAGAAGATCCGAGTCAGGCAGGCAACCCTCCCCTTCCCTCCAGGTCCCTGGAATGGCCCCCTCCATCACTGCAAGGAAGAAAGACAAGGAATAACAGATGTAAACTGACCAAGGAGAAATTCAACCTGGAAATAAGAAGATACTTTCTGACAGCGAGAACATGTTTTTTTTTTTTTAATTTCTTATATGTATCCATGTATTCATAACTATGTTTTTACTTGTTCCTATTATCTTATAAGCAATTGACAACCAAATAAATAAACGAATAAATAAATAAAATAAATAAATAAACCCATGGAACAGAAGTTGCCCTCGGAAGTTGTGGGGGCGCCATCACTTGAGACTTTGAAGAAGAGATTGGACTGCCATTTGTCAGAAATGGTGCAGGGTCTCCCGCTTGGGTGGGGGTTGGACTGGATGACCTACAAGGTCCCTGCCAACTCCCAGTGCCTGTTATTTGTTATCTTTCCCACTGGCCGGGGGCGATGTCTTTGATGCCGGAGCCTTGGCCTGAGTGGAAGCCCGTGCCACTGCCTTGTGTGTGTCTGTGTCTTGTGCGTGTGTGTGTGTCTCCGTCCGTCCTGCGTGTGCGTGTGTGTGTTTGTCCAGTGTATGTGCGTGTGAAACAACGATCCGGGGCGATGCCTTTGAGGCCAGAGCGCTTGGCTTGGAAAGGAAGCCAGTACCACTGCCCAGCGTGTGTATGTTTGTGTGGTGTGTGTGTGTGTGTGTGTGTGTGTGTGGGTTGGGGAGGGGCCTCCGTCGGCTTCACTCCCGCTTAAGGTGGCTCCGCGTTGTTTCCATCCTTCTCTCGTCCCGGGCTGGGTGGGGGCGCGTGCCGTGATCGCTCTCTCGCTCAGCCGCATAAGGTGGCTCGATCTCTGCTGCGGCCCACCGAGGGGGGTGTGAGCAGCCTCCAATCACCTCTTCTTCCACCCGGTCAACGCCTCCTCCTGCGCTCATCTGGCCGAGCCTGCAGTTTGAATCTTTGCCACCGCCTCCTTGAGAGAGAGAGAGAGAAGAGAGAGAGCCTGCCCCCCCTGCAACCTGCCTTGTGGGTGTCTTGGGCGGAGCGGGGGGTGGAGACGCGGGGCGGCTTCGCTTCTGCGAACCGGGCTCGCTCGCCCGCTTTTCACGCTTCCTACTCACGGCCAGGCGATTGAGAGCAAACGACAGAGAAGGGAGCCGGGCGGGGGGGGGAGCTCACGCGGCGGCTTTCTGGTTCACCGCCCCGCTACAGTCGGCTGCGCTCACGAAAGAGGCGCCGTCGGTGAGCGGATCGCCGCCTTTGCCGCCCGCGCGGTCGCGCTCCGGGTGTGAAGGGCTCCGCTGCAGCCGGAAGGGGCGGCCCGCTCCGGAATGATATTTTTTGGGGGGTGTGGGCTCCAGCAGAGCCGCCTTCAAAGCATGATGGGGCAAAGCAGTCTCCCCTGGTCCCCACCACAACTCCTCCCAGGAATAAAAAATGTCAACAGCTGGTAAAATTCAACACTTTTATTTTATTTTAATAATTTTATTGATTTATTTTATCTTATTTGTTTGTCAAGCATGGCTGACAAAACAAGGATAAGCACGAACATAACAGCCAGAGAAGTATAAAGAGGGATAGGTGCTTATATCAATCATAAAGGAGTCCGATTGAATGGATCAAGGGGGACGGGGATCATACATCCTACGTGTCAGAGGTGGGCGCATTCAGCAGGTTGTGACCAGTTCTGGAGAACCGGCCGTGGAAATTTTGAGTAGTTGGGAGAACCGGCCAATCCCGCCTCTGACTGGCCCCGCCCCCCCATCTATGCTCCGCCTCCCATGGAGTCCCAGCTGATCGTCGGGCTCTTCTTGTGTNCAGGAGAACAGAGCTGGAAAGCAGGTTAGGGGGGGGGGGAAGGGAATGGGGATTTTGCAGTATATTCTTCCCCTGCCACGCCCACAGAACCGGGAGCAAAAACATTTGAATCTGGTGCCTGTGTTCAGTGTTGCCTCAGATTTAATCACGAATAATCGCTGCATACGGTAGCTGTGCTCACATACCCTTCACGAGCTCGATCCCCGTGCTTCGCTACAAAACGATGTGGTCAGGTTTAGTTTGGGGGGAGGAAAATAAAGTGTTTTTTTTTGGGGGGGGGGAAAAGACGACAGACTCTCTGTCTGTGCATGCACTGTCCTTCCGCTCACTCTTTCTCCTTGGTTCTTCTCACGGGCAAAAGATCTCACAGTTGGGGATTGGCTGAAGTTTGCTCCCTTCTTCCCGTCCGCCAGGGAAGGAGGCAGAGAGAACCCCTTTCCCCAAAGTTGTAGAAAAGGAAGGGAGGGCTGGTCTCTGTGTCCAGATGTTGCAAAACTACAAAGGCCCATCAGAAATGGGACAGGGCAGGGGCGTCAACCTCGATTTCATTGAGGGCTGCATCAGGACTGTTTGCCCTGGGGGGGTGGAAGGCGTGGCCAGGATGGGTGTGGCCAGATCAATGTCACTTGTATGGGGGGGGAACCTGTGGTGGCCAAGTGCTA
>BHFT01018713.1:0-15186 GCA_004320025.1 Laticauda laticaudata | reverse complement strand
TATTTAAATCAGGCTAATAACCGACTCCCTTGCCTGGGTTTCTCTGCTGTTCAATTAGCACTGCTAGGGAATCACCATTGCTAATTAAACCCGGGGCTCCAAGAAATGCAAAGTGCAAGCTAAACCAGGTTGCCTCTTCTGCAATCCACTTCCTTGCTTTAGAGTACAGTTTTGGACACCATTGCAAAGATCAAACTGGGCCTTGCCCAGTTCAAAAATGGCTGCCTCTATGCCTCTCCCAGTCACAAAGACAAAAAGTCAGGTGAGGCACAACTGGAGATTGCGATTCTTATATTTCCTAAGATATATTTGTATACATAGGTAGCCCTCGACTTACAACAATTCATTTAGTGACCGTTCAAAGTTACATCAGCCCTAAAAAAAGTGACATGACTATTTTTCACAGTTCTGACCATTGGAGCAACCTCTTAGTCACGTGATCAAAAATCAGACCCTTGGCAACTGACTCATATTTATGACGGTCGAAGCATCCTGGGGTTACGTCATCCATTTGCAACCTGATAAAGTCAACTGGGAAGCCAGATTCACTTAATAACCATATTAACTAATTTAATTGCAGTGATTCACTTAACAACTGTGGCAAGAAAGGTCATAAAATGGGACAAAACTCATTTCACAACTGTCTCTCTTTGGAACAGAAATTCTGGGCTCCATTGTGCTCGTAAGTCGAGGTATGTGGTAATCCTCCAGAGATTGTTGGCCTCGTTTAAAGAAAAATAACTTTCTTTTTTTTGTGGATTATTATGTAGCTATAGTAAAGGAAACAAATTCAGGTGTCTTCCAGTGAAGTTTGTGTCCTTTTAATTCTTGGTCCTTCTGTTCCCTCACCAGCCAGGCAAAATTTAAACATCTATCTTAATTTACTTAAAAGCTACAATTTTAGAACAGTTAATTGAGCTCCCTGTTAATGGTGCAGCTGACAGCTAATTAAGATACATCCTTCCTTGATTTGGCTGAATTGCTTGGAAGGAGACCAGTGTGTCTCATCTGGGTTTCACACAGGACTGCAGCAGCATTCAGACCAGGGGTCACCAACCTTTTGGACCTCAGGGACCACCAAACTCATCATTTTAAATCCCATGGACCAGAGACCCTGGGAAAATCCCCCCAAAAGAGTTTGAGAAAATCCCCTACCCCGTTTTCCTACTGATCGACATCTCTTTATTGGGATCACAGGATATACTGTTTCCAGCTCCATTCTCAGGAGAGAAGAAAGAGAGAGACTTTTGGCTTCAATGCAAAGGAAAGCAGCAGAAGCAGCAGAAGCAGCCGAAGTCTTATCTTTTCCCCTCCCGCCAAACTCCACCAGAAATGAAAGTCTTTGTGAGACTGTCACACCGTGGCAGCCTTCTTGGAGCAGGAGGCCTTGCAGGGTTCCAAGACTCATTTTCTGGTGGATTTGGGGGGAGAGAAAGAAAGACTTTTGCTGTTTTCCTTGCATGCAGCCAAAAACAGAAGAAAGAAAGAAGCGGAGAGAAGCAGCCTGGTGGCCAGCCAGGTGCGTGGGGCGAATGGCGCAAGTTTCCCCCCCTCTTGCCCTGTCCCTGGCTACCTCATGTTGTTTGCAACAAGCGAGCAAGCTTGTGGTGCCAGAAGCCTAGATTAATTCTTTGGGGGGAGCTAGCTTTGGGAGTGACATTGTTCTCTTGGACCTTTTTCCTCACGGACCATCAGTGGTCCCCGCCCACTGGTATGCCCAACCGACTGATCTAGACCCCAGCATTATTTAGGGAATGTTATCCTGAGCTTTGTTAAACCCTGACATCCTACATTTATATTAGTGGGCCAACATGGTGCCCAGGGATGAAGTTGTACTGAAACTCTTCTGTTGTAATGATGAGGCAGTCAGTTGATTGATCCATGAACAACTGGATCATGATGATCTTTTATTGGAGTCCAGTCCTTGTATTTATACATATTTTTAGTTAATCCTCACATCATTGGTTAATTTGGTCAGCCTGCTTAACTTTCGTTACTGTTCAGCACAGTAATCCATACAATTACATTATCTCCAGTTAAAGACTAACAGATGTTTACGTTCCCCTCTCATCTAATCCTGAATCCTCCTTTAGATTAGTGACTTTGTTTGCCTGAGTTGTATTTACTTGGAAGCATTCTTTATCTGAGGTTTGCCATCCAAGATTGGAACATTCCTGCAATTACAACTCTACACTTCCCGTTCCCAATTCCAGGGAACATCAAACTGTTGGATATGGCTGCAGAAAATTGGCCACGTGGCTATCCGTCATTTTGAGCTGGGAAAGATGAAAAATACATCACGTGGGTGCTGTAAAATAGACTTAGTTCAATTAGGAAGAACACAGACATCCTTGCCCATCCTAAACCTATCCCACCTATTTTGCAAGAGACAGTTGGATACAGTGGTTACCGTACTGGCCCAGAATGGTTCCAGGTTCAGGTCCAACATCCACCTTGAAAGGCTCCCAGCAGTTTTTGGATTTCAGGTAGTCATTGACTTAACAACAGCTTGCTTAGTGACCGTTCAAAGTTATGATGGCACTGAAAAAAGTGACTTACGACCGTTTTTCACAGTTATGACCATTGCAGCCTCCCCATCGTCACATGAACAAAATTCAGATCCTTGACACCTGACTTTTATTTCTGACAGTTGCACTGTCCTCCCCTTACATGATCTTCTGACAGGCAAAGTCAATGGGGAAGCCAGATTCAGTTAACAGTCGTGTTACTAACTTAACAAGTGTGGCAGGAAAGGTCGTAAAATGTGGCAAGACTCACTAATCAAATGTCTCACTTAGCAACAGAAATTTTGGGCTAGGTTGTGTTTGTAAGTCAAGGATTACCTGAACACTTAGGGGAAAGATCCCAGTTAAAGTTTTAAGGAAAAGTTTCATCGTGAAGAATCAATCAAGGGTATTTGACCCTGGATGGACCAGAGATAACCACTGTGGTTCATGGTAGACTAGAAGCCATGGTGGACCTTCTGTGAGGAACATACAAGTGAGGGATTGTGAACAAAGGGCTTTGAAGTTTAAAAAGCCCTGTTTTGGCTTTACTTGTTAACTATGTTTTTTTATATAGTAGATAGATGTCAGGGTCAAATTGGTTGTGTAAATAGAGTTGTAGAAATTCATAAACTCTGGGCCTGCTTCACAAGACAAAGAAAGTATTATTTTTGAAATGTATGATCTATCCGTATTCAACTAGGAGGGAACAAATTATGTACATGTTTGTTTTTTTCTTTTTGTATGCACAATGATATATTTTTATTTTATGTCCTGTTTAGCTCTGTGCTTGTTTGTTTTTTTCCTTCTTGGAGTCTGTATTTTGATGAGATTGGACAACCATTTATCTGAAATGGTATAGGGTCTCCTACTTGAGAAGGGGGTTGGACTAGAAGGTCTCCAAGGTCCTTTCCAACTCTGTTGTTGTTATTCTGGTACCGTGTGTATGTGTGTGTGTGTGTGTGTGTTATGGGCATGCAACATTTTGGGATCCTGTCTTGATGTACACCAAGCCATCTCCAATTCCACTTTATTGAACGAGAGCATGACTTCTGCGCCTTTGAATGCAGCCTTGTTTGCCAACATACCCCGTCTTTGGCACGAGAAGGGGAACCCCCAGAGAACACAATGCTTGTGTGTGAGTGTCCTCAAAGAGAGAGCCAAGGCGCTGCAGTGGGGAGGGGGCTGGACATTGCAACGGGGAGACCCAGGTTCCAATCCTGTCTTACCCAGAAACCAGTGGCATCTTTTCTCTAATTTGGAAACACAGCCACTTTCTCATGCTTCGTTTCCAGTTAGAATCAAAGCAAAAATTGCAGTTTGCTGGTCCTGCTTTTCCAGACGCTGTTCCCAGTTATGATCTCTGTTTTGCACTGTTATTGCACTTGCATCCTGCTACAATCACGACCAACCCTTGGTGCTTCTTTTGCAAGGGTGAAGGTTGAGCTTGTCCTGACAACATGAATATCCCCGGCTTCTGCATCATGCAATCTGCTTCCTTTTCCACGACTGGATTGGTGCAATCTAGCCGTGTGCGTTGGGGCTTTTTGGATGGATGCAACAACAGCGGAAGAGTTGAGCAGTTGCAGGAAAAGGAAAACCGGCCCAGGCTCATGTCTTGAATCGAGCAGTCTTGCTGTCTCTTGGCCCCATGAGAAGCAGGGAAGCTCTCCTTGCAGGGAACTCTCTTGAGGTTTGGCGAGGAAACAACATTTTGGGATAAAGAGAAGCGAGAGCCGGTTCTGCTTTGGGTCAAGCGTGACCCCAGTGTAGACCATACTGCTAACTGTCTGACTGTCACTGATCTGAAGTGGTATAGATTTTCCTGCTTGAGCAGGGGGCTGGACTAGAAGACCTCCAAGGTCCTTTCCAACTCCTTCTATTCTATTCTATCCTATCCTATTCTATTCTATCCTCTTCTGAATTCTATTCTTTTCTATTCAAATTTCTATTCTATATTCTGTTACATTCTTCATTCCATTATTCTGTTCGATTCTATTCTATTCTATTCTATTTTCAATCTTTTCTATTACATTCCATTCTATTCTGTTCTATTTCAACTCCTACCCTCAAAACGATGCTACAGAGCACTGCACACCAGAACAACTAGACATAATTTTTTTCCCAAAAGCCATCATTCTACGAAACAAATAATTCCCTCAACCCTGTCCAACTATTTACAAAGTCTGCATTACTATTACTATTAATCTTCTCATCACTCCTTATCACCACCCATCCCCTCACACTTGTGACTGTATGACTGTGACTTTGTCACTTGTATCCTTACGATTTACTGTTTCCTATTATGATTTGATTGCTTATTGTATCCCATGACTATTGTAAAGTGTTGGACCTGATGATTCTTGACTCTTGATGAATGTATCTTTTATGTTAACTGAGAGCATTTGTACCTAGACAAATTCCTTGTGTGTCCAATCATACTTGGCCAATAAAAAATTCTGTTATTCTATTCTATTCTATTCTATTCTATTCTATTCTATTCTATTCTATTCTATTCTATTCTACCCTACCCTACCCTACCCTACCCTACCCTACCCTGCCCTACTCTATCCAACTCTATTCTATTCTCCTCTGCAGATTTCCTCCCTTGGCTCAGGGTAGCACAAAAAGTTTCAGAAAGCACTTTTGTTACTGTATAAGTAACTCAAGTCACTGAAATACTCTTTCCTCTTCTTTTCCCCACAACAACCTTTTGAGGTAGGTAGGCTGAGAGAGAGAGGGACAGGTCCAAAGTCACCCAGCCAGCTTTCCTTTCACAAATACAAGTAGTCCTCGACTTACAACAATTCGTTTAGTTGAAAATTACAATGGCACTTAAAAAAAGTGACTTAATGACCGTTTTCCACACTTTTGTGACTGTTGCAGCATCTCCAGGGTCAAAATTCAGACAGTGGGCAACTGGCTCATACCTATGACAGTTGTGGTGTCCCAAGTTCATGTGATCCTTGTTTTGCGACCATCTGACCAGCAAAGTCAATGGGGAAGCCAGATCCACTTAACGTGTGACACCACAAACGTCATAGATATGAGCCAGTTGCCAACCATCTGAATTTTGACTCTGGGGATTCTGCAACAGTCACAAAAGTGTGGAAAATGGTCATTAAGTCACTTTTTTTTTTAGTGCCATTGTAATTTTCAACTAAACGAATTGTTGTTAGTCGAGGACTACTTGTATTTGTGAAAGGAAAGCTGGCTGGCTGACTTTGGGCTAGTCCCCCTCTCACAATTGTGGTTGTAAGTCAAGGATTACCTGTATCTGCTTCCAACTAGATTGAGTTATTCAGCCCATTTATGGGTTGAATATGTTGAAGCATCTCAAGATAGTTAAGGAAATAACATTTTTTTTTTGGAAACAACAACAGTGAACGGCTTCAGTTTTTCTTGGAAGGCTGCCCACTTTGCCCAGAGCAGAAAGACCCTAAGAAATGAGGGGGTGAAGAAAGGACAAGGCGGAAACCAGCTAAATTGGTGTTTAGCTTTGGCCGAAGTGTCATTCCAGCCTGTGCCAAAATCTTTCTGAGACTCACATTATTCCAATCTTTGTTCAGAAATCATTCTTGGCCTTCAGCCTAGAAGTCCCTTTTGTGGGCGCCAGTTGAAGGAAGTACAATCCTGTCAGCTGATCCCGAATTCTGATGTGGGTGGCCAAACAATCTCTGCATTAGTCAATAAGTGATGAATTTTGATATTTGGGGGGACATAAGGGTGGGGAAATGAAGCACAATTTGAGCTACGCTTCTGCATTGTTCCTATCATCCTTCCTTGAATTAGGGGCAGAATGGAGCCTCCCCCCTCTTCCCTTGTGCTTTGAAAGGGGAAAAAACAAAAGTAGTAAGGCTTATGCAGCCTGGGCTGTTTCCCTTCCCTGGTTGCGATGGCACCCTAAAACCTGGCTGTAAATATCAGGGGCTTTTAAAGTTGGCACTGGCACATATTCTTCCCTGCAATGCAATACAGGTAGTCCTCAACTTACAACAGTTTGTTTTGTAGCCATTTGAAGGAGGGGTATCTGGACTGTAGCGACTCCAAACTGATGATGCATTTGATCCCTCCCTCAGGCTCAGCCTGGTTATCTCCTATAGTTGACAGGACTTCAGGATCAGAAGTACAGGATATACCTTAATTCTATTTGATGCCTTTCCAATTTTAATTTAATGTAATGAGAATTTAAGAGATTGGACAATTGTTTATCCGAAGTGGTAATAGCATTTCCTGCTTGAGGAGGGGGTTGGACTAGAAGACCTCCATGGTTCCTTCTAATTCTGTTGTTCTGGTGGCCACAAAAGATGCTGGTGAAAAAGGCGACAATTGCCTGGTATCTCTCTCACCTCTGAAAGGTTGTAAAATGGGGCAAAACTCACTTAATAAGTGTTTCACTTAGTAACCAAAATTGTGGTTGTAAGTCTAGGATAACCTGTAAAAGATTCTATCTGCAGAGAGTTATGAGAGAAAGGTGGCTTCAAGAACAAAACATTCTCCTTCTTTTAAATGTTTTGACATGTATTGAGTTTCTATGTACCAAAATCCTTTCAGCATTCATGGTGCCAAGTTCCAGAGAAAACAAAGGTGTTTAAAAAGAAGGAGAAAGTGGTGTGGGGAGGAGGATGAGGAGGATCACATTACAAACCACAAAATACCTGTGTGGTTCATCCCATAGACTTCCATTGTGCCACAAAGGAAAGAGGAATGTACGTATCTGTGGAAGAAGGCTGAGCCAGGCAGAAGTCTCTCCTGCTTATTTTTTCAGCTTTCTCTCTTTGCCAATCTTCGAAGCAAATGTGCAACTTTTGTTGTGTCAATATTAGGGAGAAACTGTGAAAAGAGGGCACCAAAGGGCCTGCCCATTAACGGGGAGAAGGGAATTCTCCCTTCCTTCCTTCCTTCCTTCCTTGGCTCCTGCGTGGAGCAGAGCACGCATAAAAACGCAAAGGCACCATTTTGGGGATGGATGGGTCATGGGAGAGCCTTTGGCTGCTGAAGTTCAGCCCGGCTCTCCTCTGTAATTGCTCTAAAAATAGACTTTGCCGTTTCGCTGGCACATTGGTGTTGACCTGAATTAATTCCCAGCCGGCCTCATTTCCTTAAAATAAAGGCAGGCTCACAGTTGCCTGACAAAGATTTAGCGCACTGCGGTGGATGTGCTTCCTTGGTTCAAATCTAATCCAAGGACCATTAAGCCTGGAAATGGGAAAGAGGCGGACAACCCCATTTGGAGAATACCCTGAGCAAAGACACAGCTGTTCTCTTTCGCCTGATGCCATGCAAAAAGGGAAAACCAGGCTAGTGTGAAACAATTCCACACACGCGCGCACACACATACAAAAATTCAAAAATCAACTGTGCAGATGTGCATATTTCAATTTGCTCTGCTGGGGGTGTTCAGCCATTCCCCCATAGTGGGACTTCCTGATGTGCAGTCTAGGAAAAGTTGGAGAGAAGGACCTCCCTCCCCGTATTTCAAAAGGAGGACAAGTTCTTTTCCTCCGTTTCTTCATTCTGCAATCCTCCATCTTGTTGAGAGGATCCGAATTTTTCTAAGATTTTTTTGGGGGAAGTCCCAGATAGAATATTAATTTAACTATCTGCCTTCCGTGCACACAGATCTGTTTCATGTCCATCAAAATCCATGACTGGAAAATATTACTCCATCTGGATTGTTTTCTAATGTCTCCAAGCAAACAATCCAGCTTCGAGCATCAAAAATCTTTACCTAAGATTGGGGTTTTTTTTGGTGCTCTATGCTTGATAATGAAATGTTAACAATGAAATGTTAACATTTTAACATCATCAGTGCCTTCTTCTTCTTCTTCTTCTTCTTCTTCTTCTTCTTCTTCTTCTTCTTCTTCTTCTTCTTCTTCTTCTTCTTCTTCTCCTCCTCCTCCTCCTCTTCCTCCTTCTTCTTCTTCCTCCTCCTCCTCCTCCTCCGTTCATAGATGTGTTCCTGGAGTTTCCTTTGGAAGCTATGTGGAAGTGAAGATTCAAAATGCAACATATACTGTCAATCACAATCCCTTACGAGTAATGCATAATCATTCTTATTACCCTCCGAGTACAAATAATAACATTAGCAATCGTGATCTGCTTATGGCCTTGTGGTTTAAGGGGATTTTGCCACTCCTGCGTGGAGCATATGTAACATTCTCCACCAGGAGCCAAAGGTTGGCCAAATGAAATCTCCCCTTATCCTGCCAAGCATGCTGCCAGTGAGTGATGCAATGGGTCCCTCCTCCATCATCTATTTTCTCTCAAACGCTTCAAAGTATGCAAACTCCGGGGCATGTTCTGTGTTCCATCATTCCTCCAGACCTCCTCCGGTGGCCATCAACAAGGCTGGAATTGCAAAGGGTTCCAAAGAGGGAGAAGAAGCCCAGGGCATCCTGATCAATTTACAATTATTTCTCTTGCTTATTTAATTCTCCAAGAATGCAGCGCTGATGCTCTGTCCAATTACATTCAAGGCTGCTTTCTTTCAAAGCAGGGTTTTCCCTGCCAGCCTTTCTCCACTCGGGCAGCCCCATTGGGATGGCCATGTTCTCCTTGCGCATGAAATTGAAAGGATGTTGCCGTTTGCTTGATTGCTGCATGAGGGGAGGGATCTATTCCATCCCCTTCTTCATCCAGGAAAGAAATAGAGGATTCCAGGGTTCTGGCCTCATTCCCAAATAAGGAAGCAAATATTACATTTCCAGGACCAGAAAGGCAGGGGAGAGAAACTTATTCTGGTTAAAGAAGACACCGAAGGTTTGTTTAGGGTGAAAGACCTGCTCAATGTACTAAATTTTACAAAGAACCAGAAGGCAAGACAAGAAGCAACAGATGGAAACCAATCAAGGAGAGAAGCAGCCTTGAATTGAGGAGAAACTTCCTTAACCATCAACCAATGGAAGGGCCTTCAGAAGTTGTGGGTGTTCCTTCACTGGAGGTTTTTAAGAAGAGACTCCAGCCACTTGTCTGAAATTGTATATAGGATCTCCTATATACAGCAGGAGGTTGGAGTAGAAGGCCTCTAAGGTCCCTTCCAGTTCTATTCTGAAATAGAAAATAAATTATCCTGGGCAGAGAGCTCTCTCAGTGAAGAGCTTCATTTGGGCAACTGACTGCCCTCCTAAGATGGTTTTTTCTACCATTGTACTGGAATCTGTTTTCCTGTCATTTAAATCCATGGTTTTGTGCCCTGAACTCTGGAATAAGGAGAAAACAGTTCTTGGCTTCCTTCTGTGCGATATTTGCTGGCTATCATAAACCCTCTCAGTGCAGGGATTGTGGACTTCCTGTTTTCACAGATGGGAAGGAGACACCATTTCCTCTGTCCTTGGCAAGTAGGCATCGTCTGATGCCAACACTGACATTTCATTCTGTCGCAAACGTCATCTTTGAACTTAAAAAGAAATAGTTTACATCTGGCCTAGTTTTTTGGACTTTGCTGTTTCCTTATCTCCACTTCTTTAAAGCTTCTGGCCCGATGAAGAATCATGGAGAACTCCAAAGCTTGCATATGTTTTGGGGGCTCCCTCACCCGTTCTTATTCCTGCTTATGGTGAATTTGCAACTTTATCAATGGGTTCAAGTCAGAGCAGCTTATACGATTGAATTGGAATAGACCTAAGAAGGCTCAGGGTTTATCTGTTATTTTTACTTTCCATTTCACAGAACATCAGAATTGGAAGGGACCTTGGAGGTCCTCTAGTCTAACCCCTTCTCATAACATTTCAGACAAATTGTTGACCAATCTCTTCTTCAAAACCATCACTGATGGAGCACCCACAACTTCTGAAGGAAAGCCCTTCCACTGGTTAATTGTTCTCAAGTGTTAAAAGGTGTTTGAATGATTTTGTGAAATAAAACATCCATGAATTTGATTGCTTATTGTACCCTATGACTATCATTAAGTGTTGTACCTTATGATTCTTGACTCTTGATGTATGTATCTTTTATTTTATGTACCCTGAGAGCATTTGCACCAAGACAAATTCCTTGTGTGTCCAACCACACTTGGCCAATAAAGAATTCTAACTCTAATTAATTAATGAATGGTGCTTTTTAACATTCACCTTAAAAATCTTTCCCCTGGATTCAGAGGTCTAAACTCAAAATAAAAGCATAGGTCTACAGGCACTTCTTAATTTGGAACCATTTGTTTAGTGAACAAAGTCCTCGCACTTTTGACTGTCACATCATCAAAATGTGGACACTTGGCAACCGGCATATATTTACAGTATTCTGGGCCCATGGGATTCACAACTTTCCCAGATGGTTTCTAACAAACAAAGACAATGGGGAAGCCAGATTCACTTCATGACTATGATTCACTTAACAACCATAACGATCTGCTTAACAACCGTAGCAAAAAAAAAAAGGACATTAAATTGGGCGCAACTCAACAACCATCTTGCATAGCAACAGAAATTCTGTCCCAGCTGTTGTCATAAGTTGAGGACTTCCTGAAAGGAGAATTCCTGTCCTCGAGACCTGATGGGAAAATTTCTCCTTCTGGGGAAATGCATAAAAAATTCCCTTCCAACTTTGTTCAGTGGCATCCAGCTTTCTGGGAAGTTCACTCTGAATGTTTTTCTCTGACATCCAATACAATCCTCTTCCCATCCAGCAGAGGGAAATCCGTTCCAAATTCTTTTGTCTCCAAAGCCCCCTTAATGCGTAGGAAGGTGGATGCCCGCAGGGAACTTCAGGATTGGGCTTAGGTGAAGGTCAGGAGAACATTCAAAGGATTCCTTAAAAACTGGCATGGTGGAGCAGTGGGTGCTACCTGCCTGCCCAGCCCGTCAAACCAGCTTCAGACAGGGAGCAGTGCCAGTCCTCATTATCTCCCAGGTTGCCACCAGCCTCGGTGCAAAGTTCATCAGAGCTCACAACTGGCACCACAGCTGGAGAACAATCACCCCTCTGAGCTACTTGCCAAGCCATAAGAGAAATTACAAGGGGAGAAAAGGAAGAGAGCTCTGGGGCTACAAACTCAGCCATGATTTGATGCAACCAGAAGACGCGTTAATGACTGAGGCTTAGAATAATTCTGTTGTCAAATGTACACTAATCGGCATACATTAAAATTCTATGCAACTCTCAAAGGGTCACCACCTCCAATATGCACTACATAAACATGAGAAAATAAATAAATACAAAAGTATGCACATACCCACATATATTCACAGCACCAATGCTGATCTATTTCTTAACTGGGCTTCTTCCCGGTGCGGGAAGAATTTCTTTCCGGGGAGCCAGGGAAGAAACTGAGCTGCTCCAATCCTTTGCACGGATTAACACACAAAGGATGGGAATTCCCTCCCCTCCAACACAGGCCAATGCTTTACACACACTCCAGAGATTGTTTCCTTATTCGTTTTTTGTTACTCTCCGGAGTCTAACCAAAGAGCAAAAATAAGGAATGGAATGGAATGGAATGAATCAGAATAGAATAGAATGGAATGGAAATGGAATGGAGTTGGAGTGAGATGAATTGGAATGGAATGGAATGGAATGGAATAGAAGTAGAGATAGGAATAGATAGAATAGAATAGAATTCTTTATTGGCCAAGTGTGATTGGACACACCAGGAATTTGGTCTTTGGTGCAAATGCTCTCAGTGCACATAAAAAAAAGATACATTCGTCAAGAGTCAAGGAATCATCAAGGTCCAATAACTTAATGATAGTCCTAAGTTTACAATAAGCCATCAGATCATACTAGGAAACAGTCCCACTATAAAATCGTACAAAGCGACAAAGGGTTACAGTCATAACAAGTCAACGAGTGGGAAGGATTGGGTGATAAGGAAGTGATGGAAGGTCCACTCTCATTAGTCAAATCTTGATATATCTACAGACCCCCTTTTTTTTTTTTTTTTTTTTTTTTATTTTTTTTTTTTTTTTTTTTTTTTTTTGTATGATCTTTTTGGTGGTATAGTGTTGAGCGGATTATTGAGTTCAGAGTGATCTAGGTCTATTTTTCGGTTTTGGAAATAAACTGTCCTTTGGGTGTTAGTTGTGCAGTGCTCTTATTTATAGCGTTCGTTTGAGGGAAGGCATTCAATATCAGTTTTAATGTCTGGAAATGTGAGGGGTCTGTAAATTTCATAGACCTCTTTTTGACTTGTGCAGTTACAGTAGAGTATATTTAAAAAAATAACAGACAAATGGTGACCATAAAATCACATCACAATGAAGTAAACAAATAACCGCAGCTTGCCCGAATGTTGCAAATAGGTCAAATGAGAATGGTTCAGTATTAGGAGATCTGCACAAATAGATCATGCAAGATGCCTTTATTGTGCATATTCTTCGCTTTCGCCGTGATTTGCATTTTTTTCTTTTTTTTTTTTTTTTTTTTCTTCTCTTTTTTTCTTTTTTTTCGTTGCTTTTATTTTCTATAATTTCCTTTTATCTTATGTTCTTCTATTATGTTTCTAATTCTTATATCTTATCCTTTATTTTTATAATTATAATATCATTTTTGTTTCAGTAATTCTCCGCATTCTTCTCATTAGTTATCAAATATATAAGGTCTCGCATTATTCTAAGTATTGCAGATTTCCTTCCTAATATGGGAACATTCCTCATTGGTGACTAATTTGCAACATTCGGGCTAACTGCTTGTTTATTGTTTACTTATTGTATTTTGTCGATTTATGTGTACCATTTTTCTGGTATTTTTTTTTAGAATATACTTTACTGTATTCTCTGCACAAGTCGAAAAGAGGGTCTATGTAAATGTTACAGACCCCTCACATTCCAGGACATAACTGTTTGAATGCCTTTCCCTCAAAACGACGCTATAGAGCACTGCACAACTAGCCAAAGGACACCAAGTTTTTATTTCCCCGAATGCTGTCACTTCTGCTAAACATAATCCCTCAACACTGTCCAATACCATTTACAAGTCCTGTATTACTATTACTATTAACCTTCTTCACACTCCTTATCACCCCTCCTCTCCCCACTCGTGACTGTTGACTGTACTTTGTCGCTTGTACGTTTATATGACCTTGTTTCCTCTAGTTGATCTGATGGCTTATTGTAACCTATAGGACTAATCATTAGTGTTGGACTGATGAATCTTTTCTTCTTGACTCTTTGTGACAGAATGTATCTTTTCTTTTATGTGCCTGAAGAGCATTTGCACCAAGACAAATTCCCTGGTGTTCCAATCAACACTTGGCCAAATACGAATTCTAACATATCTATTTCTATCTAATTCTATTCTATTCTATTATTTTCCATTCCATTCCATTCCATTCATTCCACTATCCACTCACTCCATTCCTTCCCATTACATTCTATTCTATTCTATTCTATCCATTCCATTCCATTTCTTTTTTTTTTTGCTCTTTGGTGTAGACCGGCAGAGTAAAACGAATAAGGAAAACAATCCTCTGGAGTGTGTGTAAAGGCATTGGCCTGTGTTGTGAGGAGGGAATTTCCCATCCTTTGTGTGTTAATTCGTGCAAAGGATTGGAGCAGCTCAGTTTCCTTCTCCTTCCCTGGCTCCCCGGAAGAAATTTTACCTCGCATCGGGAGAGCCCAGTTAGAAATAGATCAGCATTGGTGCTGTGAATATATGTGGTGTAATTGCAACTTTTGATTATTTATTTTCTCATGTTTATGTAGTGCATATTGGCAGGTGGTGACCCCTTTGAGAGTTTGCATAGAATTTTAATGTATGGCCGATTAGTGTAAACATTTGAACAACAGAATTATTCTAAGCTCAGTCATTTAACGCGTCTTCCTGGTTGCATAATCATGGCTGAGTTTGGTAGCCCAAGAGCTCTCTTTTTCTTCTTCCTTTTCTCCCTTCCTCGTTTTTTTTCTTATTTCTTCTCTGGTAAATTCTTTTCTCTTATTGGCTTGGGTCAAGTTAGCTCTATAGTAAGGGTGATTTGTTCTCCATGCTGTGGTGCAGTTGTGAGCTCCTGTAGACTTTTGCAAAAACCGATGGCTGGTGGCAAACCTGGTAGATATATGAGGATTGGCTAATATCTGCTCCCTGTCTTAAGGCTGGTTTGACGGGCTGGGCAGGGCAGGTAGCACCAGTTCTGCTCCAAACCATGCCAGTTTTTTTAAGGAATCTTTGATGTTCTCCATGCCGCACCTGACCTTCACCTAGCCAAGAGTCCCCTGAAGTTTTCCCATTGCGGGCATCCCCTTCCTACGGGGCATTTAAGAGGGGGCTTTGGAGGGACTAAAAAAAAGAATTTTGAAAGGATTTCCCTCTGTCTGGATGGGAAGAGGATTGTATTGGATGTCAGATGAAAAAAACATTCAGAGTGAAATTCCCCAAGAAAGCTGGAATGCACTGAACAAAAGTTGTAAGGGATTTTTTTAAATGGCAGCTTCCCCCCTTTTCCCTTCCCCCTCTCCCTCTCCTCCCTCTTCCCCCGCCAGAGGAGAAAATTTTCCCTATCAGTCTCGAGGAAGGAATCTTCCTCCCTCCTTTCCCAGGAAGTCCTCAAACTTTAGACAAACAAGCAGCTGGGACAAGAATTTCTGTTGCTATGGCAAGATGTTTTTGAGGTTTGTTGGCGCCGCGCACCAATTTTTATGTCCATTTTTTTTTTTTGCTAGCGGTTGGTTAGCAGATTGTTATGGTTGTAGTGAATCATAGTCATCGTTGAAGGAAATCTAGGGCTTCACCCCATTGTCTTTGTTGTTAG
>BHFT01018712.1:0-12245 GCA_004320025.1 Laticauda laticaudata | reverse complement strand
CCCAACTTCAGCAGCTTTAATGGCTGCCTCTTTGCCGCTGGCAAAAAGGGCTTCTCCTGGATCTACCAGGGACTTTGTGGTATCCCTGGGATTGACAGGATGTGCTCTTCACTTTCACCATCTCTTCAGGATGGTTTAGATCCAGTTGGACTTTCCAGGAGCAAAGATATCAGCAGCGTTCTCAGACCTCCAAGATCGCATGCTGTATTGTCACGACGCACCCTTCATTGGTGGTTATTGTTTTTAAGAGGCTAGGCAAGCATAAACATGAGAATCGGACTGGCAAATTGATTGCATCTGGAAAGAAGAGAATATCCAAATATTCAAAATAGTTTTTTTTTAAATTATGAATATCAGATTATTGATCATATGGACAGAGTTAATACATGATGCTAAGTCCTTATTATTGTACTTTATTTTCATTTAGCAGATTATAGAAAATTAAACACTGTAACATATTCCTCAACCACAATTAAAATAAGCCATGGTTGATTCTGATGAATTTCGGTCAATAGGCATCTGCTGTCTTATTTCATATCAGCTAATTCTCATTTCTATTATCTACTATTTTTTAAGTGAAAGTACTTGGACTACACATGGATCTAAACCATGTAGGTAATGTTGTAGCTCTCCAGCTGCCTCCAAAATAAAATGCAGTGATATGAAAACATGCAGCTCATGCTGTCATTCCTCTACCTGCAGAATGAACATAAGCTACTATTTTTAAATTACATATCCTTATGACATCACATTTGTCTCATCTCTAGAAATAGCAGCTTAGACATTCCAGTCACAGCATGTTTTTCAGTCTTCTCCATTTTTTTTACTGTAGACATGATCTTGTATACGAAGAACAATATGGTTGATGATTCAACTGAGCTGGAATTTGCTTAGCTGTTATTGGACCATGTCCCTCAACTATAATTTTGTCCAGAGCTTTAGGAAAGTCTGGATATCAAATTTCCATAGAGAAATCTGCCTGGATGATACCTGAAGCACTTGTCAGACTTTATTTGGACTCCTTACATTGGGGTGAGATCAGGAGTGCGATTCAACCAGGGTAACAATGATTTGGTGGGCACGCACTTCGCATGCTCAGACACCATTTGCTACTGACTTTCTCCAGAAATCTCTGTGCCTTCAACAGCTGATGTGTGGCCATCTGCTGTGCCATGTGAATCAGCTGAGCTTGAACACCAGCATATAAAGTACAGACTAGAGCTAAGGAGGGTGGGTGAGCCCAACAGCTGATTGTTGGAGCGAATCGGTTCACTCACAGCTGATCCTCAGAAATACCAGTTCACCTGAACCAGGCAGAACCAGTAGAATCCCATCACTGGATGGAATGCTGCCAGTATAACAACCAGTTTGGTGATCATGCGCTTTGCATGTATGAACAACAATGAAAAAATTGTTACCTACTATGTTACTTCAGGAGAGTAACACATCTGAGGAGTGGTAATCCGCTCTTCCGTGCTGATCAGCTGGGACCAGGGGTGGGTTTCTACTGGTTCTGTCCACCTCTGTAGAACTGGTAGCTCTGAAGAGCAGCAGACATAGAACTGGTTCTCTGTCTGCTGATGTTTTTGCCCACCTGCCCTTACCTGATCTTTATTTCCTGATTTTTTAACTTCAGCTGCTGAACAAAGCACAACTACAGTTTAAAAAGTAGGAAAAGAGGGTTGTTTCAAAGGCTGCTTCTCTGCACACAGCGTGCTGATGACAATTTACAGGTGTGCCCACTCTCAGCTGCAGGGAAGCACATAATAAATCACCGAATCTCATAAATCCTGAACCAGTAGTTAACCCTGTTGTATCCCACCCCTGGCTGGGACAATGAAGGCCAGTAAAGGGGTGGGTGGATGGGCCCACATGACCATCGGAGTGAACTGTTTGCTCTCAGTTGATCTTCAGAGCTAGGGGTTTGCCTGAACTGGTCCAAACTGGCAGAATCCCACCCCTGACTAAACACATGTTTCAAATTTGGTTATGCTTATAGGTTGCAAATAGTTCAGGATATAAAGACAGAGGAAGCTCTCTCTACCCTATTGGGGGAGCTCTGTCTTGCTCCATCCCATATCCCAGACCTATAATATTTTTTTTTAATGTGGGATTAGGATTTTTATCAAAAGAGCATCAGATTCACTGAAGGCTCATTGGATCAGATCTATGCCTGCAATTGTTAATGAGCAACTTGACAGGTAGTAAAACCACCACCTGAAGGCCCTGTCTACAGCCCTGCTCTATTGTTTCTTAAGAAATGTAATTAGTAATTGTCTTTTCCACCAGTGGGTGCTACTCAGTGGGAAAGGAATGAAATGAGGGAAATTCACCAATCACTTTCCATAACCTCTTTCACATTATGAAAAGGGAAAGTGCTGCTTTAAAGATTACTTTAAGTAGCCCCAGCTGCTGGTTGTGGATGAGATGAAGACAATAATATGAGAACATAATTTTCAAAAGCCAGACATGTTTATGCTATAATGAAGGATGAGTTGTGAGTAAGGATTTGAGCCATGAAAGTGGAACAATAACCATAATATCATGGCAGACTTTCATGTGCAAGGGAAAAACCATTGGCCTACTTTATGCCACAAAGTGCATCAAACAATTTTAGCCATCATACAACACCAAGCTATTCTGAATCAATAATATGTGACTAATAAGACACTAAGAGCTTACTGAGAAAGAAGACAACAAGCTTGTCAAAAATAATAATAATAATAATGTGTGGAGACATTAAAACTTTGGGACAACAACATGATGCACCAAACAAAAGAGGATGTGAAATTTTCACTGGCCTCTTCAGGCACTAATGGAGCTGTTGACAGAATGTTGTCAGGTTAGGAAGACATTTGGATCTGAAAGAATCCACAAACTGTCAGCAAATACAGCCTAGCAATGACTGGGGTTAAAGCCTGCCTTGGTAATAATTGCAATGAGTGCTAAAAAAGAATTAATGGCATAAAATAACATCTTCCAAGAAGGAAGAAGAAAAATATGTAATTTCTCTCTCCCTTCCTTCCAAACATGCACATATAAAAACAACCTACACCCAATACTGTTCTCTTCTTCCCCATAATTCTTGGCTTTTCTGATTGTGAGTTGGCTTTTTAGGGAAAGAAAAAGGATCTGGAGCTGTAGTTAAGGGATAAGTGAATTTGTATTGCACTGAAGCATTCCCTCCCTGTGTTACTGTGGGCGTTACAAATTGCTAAGCAGATTTCAACTGTTCTTTTGAGTTGTGAGCCGCATATTTTCAGCACTTACTGATTATTCTCCCACCCTACCCTTTCTTCTTTTTCTTTTTAAACAAAATGCCATGAGTATGAACTTAAAACTCTTGGATTTATTTTTAAAAAAGGATGACTAGAAGATTCCCTACGCTCCAATAAATGTTGTAGGATTAGCCCCAATTAGTAGAGTTACAGGATATAATTTGATCAATCTCCTATGTGCCACCTCCTGGGCAATAGGATACAGGAAGAGACAATAGAAACTTCATTCATGCTGCCCACTCAGTACAAGCCAATGAATGCCATAAAAACAGTGCATTTAAGCACAGTAGTGATATGTAGTTTAAGTAGAGATGGTAGCACTAATTCTGTATTAAGATATGTTTTGTGTTTCCAGGAAAACATTACCATAACAATTAAAAGAAAGAAACAGAACCTTTTAAGAGTTCAGAATTAGTTTCTTGATTCATACTCACTATGTGTTAGATTGCCATGTTCTATTGACTAGAAGTGAGCTCATGGCAAATATTTTAGTTTTATGTCTTTGTGGGATCAGAATTGAGAGGAGATAGAATTCCTTGTGTCACTCTGCTTGGTAGCGCCATAAGTTTCAAAACTCTAATGTTGTTAGAACGCCTCATTTCATGCACTGAAGAAGGAAGCATCAAGAGCCATGATGGTACAGTGATTAGCAATAGCAATAGCACCTAGACTTATATACTGCTTCACAGTGCTTTACAGCGCTCTCTAAAAAGTTTACAGAGTCAGCACATTGCACCCAATAATTTGGATCCTCATTTTATCCACCTCGGAAGGATGGAAGCTGAGTCAACCTTGAGCCTGGTGAGATTTTAACTGCCAAACTGCTGGCAGCAGAAGTAGTCTGCAGTACTGCATTCTAACCACTGCGCCACCTTATGCAATACTGCAGGCTAATTCTGCTGACTGCCAACTGCCATCAGTTCTGCAGTTCGATTCTCACTGGCTCAAGGTTGACTCAGCCTTCTATCCTTCCATGGTCGGTAAAACAAGGACACAGATTGTTGGGGGCAATATGCTGATTCTGTAAACCACTTAGAAAGGGCACTGTGAAGCAATATATAAGTCTAAGTGCTATTGCTGTTGCTATTGCTATTATTGTTTTGTTCAGAAAACATACGAGGTAGACCGGGTTCCAACAACAAAGGCTTTATTCTTAACTAGTCAGTAAACAGGAACACTTGGCTGAAACCGAGGCCAGCCTTTTATACAGGCTGGCCTGCCTGCTTGTAGCCAATGGCAGTTGCTTAAATTTGCCGCCTTTCAGCAGCTCTTTGGATTGGTTCCTAGTGAACCAATCCAATGCTTAGTTTATTTGACCAATCAGGTTTGCAGATTTGGAGTCACCCAATTTACATATAGAACAATTATGTACTCTGACTCAAAACATAGTATAATCTTTAAATCTGGCAGCATTAATGGACATATTCATCAGGCCAATGGTCATCATTTTAGAGACTAAAATATACCAACCCCTTCTTTTACTCTTGCAATTGCACCAGAAAAATAGGAGATTTGGGAGATTCTGTATCTGTATTAGTATTCCTGAGGGTAAAAATATGAGAAATGATTGATGAAACATTTTTTACAATTGTAATAGAAAGGAAATGCAACCTTTACATCAAGGGGACCTATTTATATGCATCTTGCTCTTGCTATGCTGGATACGATCTTTATACAAATATGCTTGACTATTGGTGCAAAATTCTCATCATAGTCATTACCATTCTCAGCCAAGAGTTTCTTCAGCACACCAGTCACAGTTTTTTTTCCAAGTGGAACCCCCACTCCCCGTCCACACACATCATACATGGTTTGAAAATTCACTTGTATCCAGGGGTGGGATTCTTCCAGTTCTCACCTATTCACTAGAACCGGTTGTTAACATTCTAAGCAGTTCAGAGAACCGGTTTTTGGAAGAAATTACTGGCCTAATCCTGTAAGGAAGGCAGGAAGGAAACATTCTGGTGTTGCTTACAGAAACTGCCTCTCCATTAACTCTTATTACATCCTTGGCAGGACAAGACTTCCTGTCTCAGGAACCTCTCTGGAGTTTTTCCCCCTCCTTTGCTGGTATTTTGCTTGTGTGGAGTGACCATTCAAAGTTACAATGGCACTGAAAAAAGTGACTTATGACCCTTTTTCACACTTATGACTGTTGCAGCATCCTCAGTCATGAGAGGCCAGGTGAGGAGATGTGTGACTCCATGTGAGTGATGTTGAGTTGGCCACACCCAGCCAATAACATGACCACCAAGCCATGTCCACCCAGTCACATGACCACCAAGACACACCCACCACTTAAGCCACGTCCATAGAACCTGTTGTTAAAAAATTTGAATCTCACCCCTGCTTGTATCCCATGATTTATTTCCCTACTAGAAACCTGAGAGGTTTTCAAAATGTCATTCTTGTAGAGTGCTTCAATTGTCTCTTCTTCAGCTCTTCTCATTTCTCCCCAGTATTTCTTTATCCACCCTGAATTTGCAGCCTGTAGCTCAATTTCACAGTTCAGGGAATAATTTGTTTCATTTTTTGCCACACCATTCTATTCTGGGATATAGGACACTTCAACTGTATGCACAGAACCTTTATAAATAGTATCTGGATCTCTGAGCCCTAACCTCCTGTGCCATTTTTGATATTACAGTTCTTAACTGCTCTTGCCTTATCATCTGTGCAGTCTAATTCAAATAGTCCCTTTTGGGATGGTACCTTTCATAAACAATTCTCCATTTTCAGTTCCAGTGCAATACTTGCCTTTAAGTGTTATATCACATCATTTTTCTGTGATATGACTTAAAATTGACTCCAGTACTGGGACATATAAGCATCTTTAATAGCAAGGGACACTTCTTATTTGTCTAATGCACAACAGATAGATGTCTATGGAGATTCTCAGTCATCCAGGTCATGGTTGTCCCAAAGGTGCTTTTTCAAGTGGCAACTGGACTTTCTTGTTTTTCTTTGAAGACATTCAGACAGCAGACAGACTCTTACAGAGCTTTCCCAGGGAAGGTGATCTTTTAAATTTATTTATAGCAGTGGTAGGATTCAATTTTTTTTTACTACCCATTCTATGGCCATGGCTTGGCAGGGGAAGGATACTGTAAAATCTCCAGTCAGAAGTGGTAATTGCCGGTTCTCTGAACTACTCAAAATTTTCATTACTGCATTTTATACATTTGCAAAAGTCAAAGATCATGGCCTTTTTAAATAAACTACAGAGCTATAGAGCACATCAATGGGACTATGACAGAAGAAGTTAAGTTACAATAATTAAATATGTAGGAATAGTTTCCTATGCTGCTATCTTTTATTGGAAATATTTAAAATTGGAAGCAAGGAATGCCTATAGCAGCAACCTGATGTTTTCCTCCCCATATACTTGAAGAAGTAATTTACTCTAAATGCTGATGAAAATTCTAAGTCATCCAGATAGAGCTGTCTGGAAGTTGAATCATGGCAACTGAACTTCTTTTCTTGTTTATTCAAAATGTTTCCCTGCTTATCCAAGAGACTGAAGAAGCGACTTGAATAAGAAGTGAAGTGTTTTGAACCAACAAGAAGTATGGTTGCCATGACTCAACTTCTAGAAGAAGTAATATTATTTCTACTATTTAGAAGGCCTTTAATGTGGATATGTAAAAGTACTATGCATAATTCTTTCCACACAAAAACTTTAGACTGTCCAAAATCTGCATTTTGTTCAGGCACAGAATCAGAGCATATCTTTTGTCTGGACCTAAGGAAAAGAGAGCTTCTTCTTCTTCTTCTTCTTCTTCTTCTTCTTCTTCTTCTTCTTCTTCTTCTTCTTCTTCTTCTTCTTCTTCTCCTCCCCCCTCATCCCCCTTCTCCCCCTCCTCCTTTGTGAGACACCACCCAAGGTCCTTTGACTGAGACAGGATACAGAAATTGTAAATAAATACATTCAGTTTCTATCTATGACTAGCTTATCCTTTCAGCAGTGTTCACGAGCTTTGACAATTTTACGTAGTGTGGACCTCAAATCCAAGAATTCCCCAGCCAATGACATAGAAAAAGTTGAATCAGCAGTATAGGCCAAGATCCTTGGATCACAAAAATACTCTCTAGAAGTCTTAGCTGCAGACTTAAATATTTTTGAAGATTTTACATTTCATAATTTTCAATGTACCAAAAAAATAAATTGAAGGCCTGGTAAGATACTAATAACATTAAAAGTATATCATTTTAATTTGCTGTACATTAATACTTCTGCTAGTGACATTGCACCACATCAATTACAGTTCTGAGCAGCTTTTGGATCAGAAAGTTTGTTTACCTATATCTACAGCGCACATGTGAATCAAACTAGCATTTGGATTCTCAGATAAAATTGAACATTTTCTCTTCTCCTCCCAGTTTCTATCCATGTCAAAATAATTTCCCAGTGACACTGACATTACAGCAGTGGTGGTATTAGACCGGTTCGGCCCAGTTCTCATGAGCCGGTAGTAGCAATGAGCAGTGGAGATCAAACCGGTTCTCTCCACCACTCTGCTGATGGGCTCACCCGCCTGCCCGGGCTCCCATACTCAGTTTCGTCTGCTGAATTTGAAGTGAAGCTGCTTTGTGTGGCACGGAATAGCACTGCATGGCAGCTACTGAAGCGACTGGAATCATGCAGGATTGCAGGAGGTGAGTTAGAATGCCTCTGCACCTGCGCAAAATGCTCATTTGGCACACACATGCATGCAAAGTGTGAGTGCCCGCGTGCAAATCGCACCCACCAAGCCACGCCCACCGAGCCGGTGGCAAAAAATATTTGAATCCCACCACTGCATTACAGGTAGTCCTCGACGTACAACAGTACATTTACTGACTGTTAAAAGTTACAATGGCACTGAAACAAGTAACTTATGACCATTTTTCATAATTAGGACCATTGCAGCATCCCCATGGTCACGTAATCAAAATTCAGACAATTGGCAACTGTCTGATATTTATGACAGCTGTTATGCTGTCCAGGATTGTGTGATCACCTTTTGCGACCTTCTGACAAACAAAATCAAAGGGGAAGCCAGATTCACTTAACAACTGGATACACTTGTTAAGTGATTCACTTAACAACTGTGGCAAGAAAAATCATAAAATGAGGCAATACTCACTTAACAAACATTTCATTTAGCCACAGAAAATTTTGGTTCAATTGTGGTCCTACAGGACAAACTGTATTGCAATAGGATTTTCCTAGGTTATTTTGCATTTTTAAGATTTCAGTTGTTGCAATTATTTGTTTGCATTCGCTGTAAAGCATGATTGTAGCTTGGGCATGTTTAGTATTTATTCTACCTAGCCAAAAGGCTCGTTTGTGCAGAATTCTATTCTTTTTATTGCTTCCTGTTGTTCTTGCTTGGCAGAATAAGCAATGAAGTCTCAGATTTTCTTCTGCTGGAGGTGAGAGGTTTTTATTAATGTACTAATTATCTGCTATTTTTTTCATTCATTTAAAAATGGCACCATGATATTTTATTACTCTTAGAAATGAAAATAACAATGAAATGCATTCCTTGAATACAAACAGACATTGAAGAATTAAGAATTCAGTTGGCACATTGACATAGAATTTCCCAAGCCAAAGTCAACAGGAAGTAATAATTTGGACAGAAACAGTACTCAAGTAACTTTTAATTAACATTGGAAAGGGCAGAACATTAAATGAATGAGTTTACAGTACTTATGGGAAAGCATAATAGAAATATTTTAGTCACAGAGGAAGGCATTGTAGATGTATTCAGCACTGCAAAAACTTCTGCTTACAAGTCCATTTAGGAAAAGTCTAATAGTGCAATAAAATTTGACTGTTATTATTATACCTAATCTTCTGAATAAGTGGAGGTAATTAGATGTGGCTGGGTAATAAAATAGAACCATTGGGTTGCACAGTCTGTTACTCCTTCGGAAATACTTTATAAATGGCAGCAACTGTTCAGTTCTGGTTGATTTATTGGATTATACAGATGCCAGGTAAGATCATTCTTCTGTAATATTATGTATTGTATATTAGAACCAGCTAGAAAATCACATATTTTAAAAAGCAGGTTTTGGAATTCTATAAACCTTTTTATCAGCCTACATTTTAATATGCTAAACAAAGAGACAGAAGGAAGGTTGCCAGAAATGAATGAGAATATTCAAGTATAGAATTTAAAAGCATCTAAAATGCACTGATGTGGTCCTATACTTTTCCACCTATACATGGTTTTATTTCTGCAAGTTGAATGAATTAATCTCTGCTTTCCACCATGGTGTTCAATTTCCAATTCCAATTCATTCATAAAGAAAATAACAGTTTGTTATTTGTTTGCCCCCAATCCTTCAGCCTATTTCCCAATTTCACAGCAAGACCCATTAAGTCTGTCTCGAAACAAAAAGTTGTGGTCGCTTTAAAGAAAAGTTCATATTCTATGCAATGTAGCAATCATAAGGTCACTTATAATGTTTTTAATTTCCTGAAAATATCATTAGAGCCTAAAAAAACACCTATTTTCATACTTAAAGCTAGGTCCCACTGGCCGACGGACGCAAAACATATGCATAAAAGACACAGCGGACGAGCAAAATTTCGGGGGTGGCTCCATCCGTTGTCATCCACTCCAAAAAAAGTGGAGAAAATTGCATAAACAGAATGGAAAAGAATCGGAAAAGAAACGGACGTGGGTAGTATGTAGTGGGGATGTTAAACGGATGTTCAAATAGGAAGCCTAGCAGATGACAGCGGATGGAAGCGGATGACACTCCGAAGCGGGTTCCAGGGAGAAATTGTGAAAGTGGAACGCATAGCGGGAAGGGGCAGCATGCATTAGCGGATGAACGTGGATGCATCATGGATGCCTATAGAAAGAAAAACGGATGCACGCGGATGTATATCGGATGCAAAGCGTTCCACATGTGCATGCAGGGAAGTTATGAATTTGCGTCAGCTCCATGGATATAAAAGGATGGAAGCACGCATTGCAGTGAGCATTCAGGGGAAAGACTGTGCTGCACATACATCTAGCAGGAAAACCATGCGTTCGTCAGTCAGGGAAAGAAGAGGAAGCCCGTGCCTACTTGTTCCAGCCCTGGGCAAGAAGGCCATAAAGAAGCCAGCATCCACCCCTGGCACTGGACTCTGAACCTGCTGCCACTGCTGTGGTGGACCAGCTCCAAGGCCTCAAAGCCCTGCTGCTGAAGCCTTGCTGCTCAAGCCCCTGAAGACCCTACTGCTCAAGCCGCTGAAGGCCCTGCTGAAGCCCCTGCCAGAGGGAGGAAGAGGCAAAGAGGCACAAGAAAGGAGAAGGGAGAGAGGGAATCAGAACACCATTTCCGAGGAGCATGAGGATGAAAGGTGCTGGAAATGGCTGAGGGAGAACGAGTACCTCTGGAGAAAGGGCCACAGACTAATTGGCGGACACAGAAGAAGCAGGAAGCTTGGAGAGACAAAGGCAGAGAGCCTGGGGTACACTGCAGATGTACTCCTGGGATGGTAAAGCACATGCACACCTTGTATGGCAAGCTACACCTCAAAAAATCTGGGCAGGCCGCTGTCAATCTCACTGACCGGGAGATGTACGTCATGGCCAAGTGCAGTTTCCTGGAGTGTTGAGATATCCACCACTGAGGAAGGCAGCCCCTTTGACACCCCTCTCCCTCAGACAGCCCACAGACAGTCAGTCCTCTTTCCAGCCAGGAGCCAGCTTACCCTGTCCAGGCAGGTGTCTTCAGAGGGCCCCACGGCAAGAGACCCCCCGACAGCTGCACTTCGCCCATGTCGGCGGATTTGGAAAGATCACCCTGTCACAAATGGAGGAAGAGCAAGCCCAGCCACCAGAGGCTTAACCCATCCCCACCCCCACTCCGAGCTTCCACAGGTATGCAGGCAAGAGGCAGACTGGAGGGCCAGAACCCACAGTGTCCTGTTTGGACATCCAGGGACACAAATGAAGGAACGCAGCACAGAACTTCTCTCTCAGCTGGTCCCACTTGGCAGAGGATCCTTGGCCCGCCACCCTTCAATCACCTATGTGAGCCCACACCCTCAAGGGACCTGCCCGAGGCCCAGTACCAGGTGATGAAGGAGAAGATAGCAGCACTTCTGCACAACCCTCAAGGCCCAGTGGAAGCTGCTCTACCCAGTCCTAGGTCTGCTTCTATCCACCCCAGGCGATGTTCAACACCCTTCAGGCTTTGCAACAGCCCCCCACCTTACCAAGGCTAATGACTTACCAGGACTTCCCACAGAACAAGCAGACCCTTCGCCTAGTCCAGGCCCAAGGTTCATCGCGAACGCCAAGTGCCTCACCCAGCTGCAGACGCAGAAGCCCCACTACACTCTCTCCTTCCTCCACCCCAACAGGCCAAGGCCCATCAACGGACATCTGTCATCAGTCTTGCGGCCTCACATCTCAGCCTTGATGAAGGGCCTGTCAACCTCACGGGACTCATCAGCCTCTCGGACAGCTTCCTGAACACACCTTCCCTGTTGTACTCTTGGGGACAAGCACCCCAATGGGCGCCTCAGATGCCCGCTTTAACAGCTTGAGACAATGGAACATGACTCAGAAGTGACTGAGAATAGTTGTAAGGACTGAGTTTGTTTACTTTGTTCACTTTATCTTTGGCTTAAGACACTTTATTGGTTCATTGCTTATTTAATAAAGTCATAAAGTTTCCCTAAGAAAGTTAATAAACGTTATCTTTTGCTTAAGACACACTTGGTTTCTTTTTTTTACTTAATAAAGTGTTGGTGAAAACATTTTAACAAATGGTTTAAGCCTTTGCATGCTTGTGGATAGATAAGATAGTTGTGGGAATAGATTTAAACCTCCAGAGCAAAGCATAGTGGGAATTGTATGGTTCCCCAATCCCAGCTGCCAACACATATGGACCTTTTATTATCAATATCAATTATTCATTGATTGACAACAATTTTTACAATAAAAACAAAGCTCTTTGGTTAATTTCCCC